>JBBPQR010000589.1:0-10013 GCA_038092615.1 Boletus sphaerocystis | reverse complement strand
GATTTACGACTGAGCTTTGCAATAGGGCCGCGTCCTCCACGACATCTTCCTCTTCACCTCCCCCGCGTCCCCCTCACCTACCTATCTCATCGACTACGACCCATCCCCATCCGAATCTCCGCCGCTCCTCTCCCTGCTCAAGCGGTTCGTCCTTCGTTCCAAGGTGCGCATCCGCGACGTGACAGCAGAATGGGACGTATGGGCCGCATGGGGTGAACGCTCTCAAGCCCGACCGAGATCCTGGCATTGGGCAGCAAGTGGCGCAGTCGAGCCCGTCTGGCGCGACTCTGATCCCTCACCATGGGGTACCGAGCATGGCGTCATCTTGGACCGTCGTGCACCCGGTATGGGTCGGCGACTGCTCGTCCGCAAAGGAGATAAACGTTCGTAGCCTTGCTTGACACTTGCTTTCTTTCGCTCACGCCGCCGTTTCTGTACAGCCCAGGATGCTTCGACACATGATGTATTGCCGGGGGATGCATACCTCCTACACAGGATAATGCATGGCGTACCAGAAGGTAGCGCTGACATTCAACCTCTGCACGCGTTTCCAATCGAGTCTAACCTCGATGTCATGGGTGGACGTGGGTCATATTTCCCAAGTCTCACATGACACTCACACCGACACGCGCTCCGGTTCTTGCAGTCGACTTCCGCAAGGGGTGTTATGTAGGACAAGAACTTACAGTGCGGACCTATCATACCGGCGTGATACGCAAACGAATTCTCCCGGTCGTCCTCTCCACGACCTCCGCGAGAACGGGTCCATCATTACACCTTGCCGTCAAACCCTGCGCGAACCTCACTACCACCACCGAGTCTGACACATCGGCCGTCCGAATCCCCCGTCTTCGCGGAACATCCACCCTCCTCTCTTCAATCGCCACGCCATCCGTGAACCCAGGCACTGCAGTTGGCCTTGCTCTACTCCGTTTGGAACACCTACGTTCAGACATGATTTTATTCACAGGCGAACCTGGCATCGAGGAGGAAGCCAGGTGGAAAGTGGAGCCTTGGTGGCCCGACTGGTGGCCCGAACAACCGTCGAACGGGAAAACGATAGATAATGTAGACTGACAAACACTGTATATTAGCGTTGGTGAACAATGCGATCAGGCCATGTCCCCGGCGACGACGTATGCGAGGATGTACTCTCCGTCGTGGCTGACGGACACATGTAATCTGGGATGTTGGTCACCGTGGTTGGGATGGAAGACAAGTGCGGGCTTGCACCCAGTCTGAGGATCGAATGTGGTGTATGTGAGCT
Organism: Boletus sphaerocystis; assembly: GCA_038092615.1. Lineage (NCBI taxonomy): Eukaryota > Fungi > Basidiomycota > Agaricomycetes > Boletales > Boletaceae > Boletus > Boletus sphaerocystis. Next base: position 8,746 of record JBBPQR010000589.1, on the reverse strand, counting down.
CCTTCCACGTCGGCCTGAGTGAATACAACGCCTTGTAGGCTGCCTCCTTCACCGCCCACCTGTGTCCGTTCAGAATCTGAAGCAGACAGAGCCAGGACAGACATACCGCACGCCCAGGAATCGCGTCGCGGTCTCGTCGTCCTGCCAGACGTGACGAAACGCGGTTCGTTCTGATGGACTGAGAATGCGCGACGCAACCTTGTTCGCTCCTCTCCGGTTGACCAACATGGCCATGCGGGGGACATGCAACAGGTCGACACCAATACCGTGGATGGTCATGGTACATTGACATGAGCCAAACAAAAAGTCTGGCGCTATACAACTACATTTCGATCATCATATCACTCCATGTCCGCAAAATCACCTTCATCCAAGTCGCGTGGCTGTTTCGCACCAGTCAGCACTGAATCTCTTGCCATGGGACAAGCATACCTCTTTTGGTTCCTCATCCTCGCCATATTGCATTGTGAAATCTATATGACTGACAACAACTTCGAGAGAATCGGTCGACGTGAGGTCAAGAGGCAAGAAAGAAACGAGGGGGTGGTCCTCGATCTGAGGGACCATCAATATCCCATGAGAATATAAAAAAAAAAGAGGTCGTACAAGCTGGACGATCGCCCTGTTCAGCTCGTGAAACCGGCTGTTCTCTCTTTCCGATATTCTGTCATGGCCATCGCGTGCGTTCGCAAGCAAGAGCGGATCGGGGTCAAGATACCGCGCGATGTCCCGACGTGCCCGTCTGCCGTTCCGCGGTTGGGTGCCATCCGAAGAAGGGGATGAGGAGACGAGATCCATTTTTGACATGATGTTTATCCATGGGACTTCGAGGTTTACCATGGCGGACATGGCGGAGAGGACGCCACTGGCAAAGGAGATCAGCACAAGTAAGGAGGGTGATGGATGACGCACCTAAAAAATTTGTAGCGGTCTTCCATGAACTGAGACTCGAGAAGGTACACGGCGCAGGTTCTGATGCCCATCCGCTGCAAGTGGCGAGCGAGAGAGGGGAGAAATGGGTGATGTGTGTACAACTCGATTTGGCCTGACTTGCATGAGCTTCTCCTTGGCTCGTAGGACGAGAAAGGGTACGAACCAGGGCAATCGATGATGAGATAGTCGTCATCGAATCCGCCGAGCTCTTCCTCGAGCCAGTCCATATTCTCCAAGAGATATCTGGTTGCACGAATTGGTACATGTCCAGCAAACGCGGGCGAGGACATACTCACTCACTCAAAGCAGTACACGAGACCACCGTTCGGACCCATGCCCATCTCGGTCATGACGTCTTCGAGCGTGACGAGTTGCCTGATGTCGATTGCGGGCTCATACTCGAAGGCGTCTCCCGTCGCGGCGGGGTCGAGATTGACGATGTGGGCGGTGCGCCTGGATAGTTGGAGATGGGTAGAGAAGGAGGTGCAGAATGTGGACTTTCCTGCACCAGCTGGACCGGTGACCAAGACAGCGTAGCGCATCGCATACGACGGAGAGGAGATAAGATGGATTCCAACTCCGAACTACTTAACCTCACAACTCGACCACCATCATGTCAAGACCTCCCCTCTTTCCACAACAATCTGCGTCCGGAATCGCAGTCGACCCGTCCACACTCGAGCGGGTCATCCCCGAGTCAAAACGACCAGATGGATCGTGCGTCGCTCGCCCTTGACTCGACGTTCGCTAATCCAGCATGCAGCCTCCGCAAGCAAATCAAGATTCGGCCTGGATTCACACCTCAGGAGGACATTTCACGCTTCCGTGGTACACGACAACAGGCCATGGATGCCGCTTCCCTGCCCAAGGGGCATATCCTAGGCTGGATCGCCCCGTCCTCGGAATCGCAACAGAAAGCGAAAGGTGCAAGCGCACCACCCCCAAACAAGAATGCAAAAAAGCGAGCGAACCAAAGAGCAAGAAAGGCAGCGGAAAAGTCTGAAGCGGTGAAAGACAGTTGGGAAGATGAAGAAGAGGATGAGAAGAATGGCACGGGTGCACAAGCAGCGACAACAGCCAAGACAAAGGAGAACGGTGTATCGAGGGAAACAGTCAAGGAGCGTACGCACACTGCAAACAAGTTAAACTGGGCTGCCGCACCAGAGCCAACTCAAGGGGAGGCCGAGGTCACAGACAAGCTGTCAAAGCTCAAGGTTGAATGACTGGCTGATTGTCCTAGGATGGAAGATATTAAAGTACAAGTTAAATCGAAGCATGCGAGGATGTTTCGGCATTGACAGGTTCTGAAGGAGTAGGGGGAGGGTGTCGAGTGGGAAGTGCTCTTGGTCTTTGACTGTTGAACTGATACAGCTCCATGGAGAGGAGGATGAGAACAAGGAAGGCGCTGAGTGCAGCTAAGAGATGGGAAATGAGAACGAGGGGAGGGGAGGAAATACAAGATATTCACCAACTGCTTTGCGCATATTGTCCCACTTTGCTTCTTCCATGTTCGCGCGAAGGTCGCCGAGTTCGATGAGGGCCTTGTTCAAGACTTCCTGCTCCCGGAGTGCAAGGTCAGGACAAGATCTGGGACAGTGCGAGAACCAACCTCGATAGCGATGCTCTGCTGCTTCAAATCTGCCTTGCTTTCGTTCTTGCGGGTATCGAGCTCCATTTGGATCCTGAGATGCAGGTTGGATGGGACGAGGAGAATGTGGGATGGACGCACTCGTGCTTGAGGTTTCCGAGATCTTCCTTCATCTTTACGTCGAGCCTGTCGACTTCCCTGCGAAGGGCGGCGATGGTGGCACGGATGGCTGCACTTTCGTTTCGTGAACGTGCACTCTGCTCTGCTCTCATTTCGGACAGTGCGGCGCGAAAGAGGTATGCTTGCTGGTCGAAGTGGGTGACGGGGTGGGGTGGGAGAGAGATGTACGCACGTTGTCGATGTCTTTTACGGTGAGACCGTCGCGTTTTACCCTTCCGATGCGGTCGACGAGGAGAGCACGGGTCGCGCGCATGAGGCTGCGGGCAGTGGGGGTTGGGAAGGAGCGTTCGAGGGCGAGAAAGAAGGCATGCGTATGGAACGGGGGTGCGGTGTACGGCGGGGGTGAGCGGGACGGTACTGGCGGACCAGACACAAACCGGACAAACATGCGCGTTCGATTCATACCTAGACTTCCGATTCCCGATCCGATAACACTACTACTAGTACTACATCAGAGCCGGACTCGTCTCCAGTGATCCCGCAGTCGACTTGCAACGTCCATCTCTGCTTGAACCAGTCCCGATAACCCCTCATGCCATGCCCGCTCCGGGCGGCTCCCCGGCACACCAAGTAACAGGGCTCGTCCCTCCAGAAAGCCCACCACATCATCCAAAGGTTCCTCGCTAGGGCAAATCGACCCCTCGTCGTAAAGCCAGCGCTCGGAATGAGCCCCTCCTTCGTCCTCTGCTTCAAAGAAGCATGGTTCGACAGCAGATACCGCCTCTTCGTACTCGTCCTCGTATTCCTGCTCCAATGGATCATAGCATCCTTCTTCTGCCTCTTCAATGGCTAAACCGGCCGAGGGGTACCAATCCCATGTCTCGCCCTGGTCAGCACAGTCATACTCCGGCGCGCCAATGAATCGATCGCCTCGAGTCTCCACGACAGAGGATTCAACGTAGCCACGCTCGAGTCCTCCCAGCGGTTCGTAACGTACATCCACGCGTCCCCAGGATTCATCGTACGGAAAACTGTCGCTTGAAAACTCGAGTGGGACCATCTCGCACCCGGTCTGAAACTCTGCCATGGGCAATGGTGCACTTATCAGGGAATTTATCGGCGAAGCCACTCGGCGATTCGTCTGCACATCCAACGCGGCGGCGGCCTTCATGTCCTGATCCTGGGAATCAAACACGTCCACGCTATCACTGGATCTCGATGTTTGCGGTGAATTTGCGCCGAACTCCTGAAATGAAACCCGCTTGGGTTCAGTGAAACGCTTGGATACGACTACCCGCAGATCGGATGCTTGGGTGTCAAGTACGTCAACGCCATCATTTGATCTCGATGTCTGTGGGAGATTTGCGCCAAATTCCTGGACAGATATTGCCTTGGGTTGAATGAAATACTCGCATGTTACTTGCCGCGAAGCGGATGTTTTGGTGTCAACAGAACGGCGTCCTACCTGAGATGCTGAGTGGGAAGGATGGAGCGATGAAACATCCGCAGCATCGGCGTGGTGAGGACGAATCTCATCACGCAGATCCAATCCAGCCAGCTGGGAACCGCGGTCTATGGAGCGTCCCCTCGATCGGCTCCGAGTGACAGACAACCTCGGGGTCCGGTCCTTATTCCGACGTTCCTCACCTTCTTCTGCTACCTCGATGGAGGCAGACCATTCTGCTTTGTGGAGGTCGAGAACGACGGGCGCGGATCCTTCCGCTTCAGGCTCGCTCGAAACATCGTGCACAGAAGAGGGAAGCTTGCTTTGCATCCCGATGTCCCAGATCTCTGACTCTGTTGCGTTGCAGGTCGATGCCTGTAATGTTTTTAGAGCGGGGGTTCCTATACACTTGCCTCGGTGTTTTCTTGTACGGTTCGTAATTTGAATCTCTTTGTCCACGGGATGGCTAGAAGTTGAATTATCATCTGAATCATCGTCCAACTTGGAAGGGTCAGCAGCCTGTTCACTCGGCTTGTTCAAGAAGGTAGATTCGGAAAACAAGTCATGCCTCGACGCTGAGTCATTGAGCCGCATTCTTGACCCCGACAATAGGATACTTACAAGACTTTCTTGTTGCGGCTACCTTCTTTTTCGCTGATGCTCTCCCCTTGCTGAAAACACCGAGGGACGGCGCTGGCTTCAGCTGCCACATACATGAGAGCACATCACAGAACAGTCGTTGAACCGCCAACCGTGAGCCTGTCCTTCGTGACGTTTGTAGCGGAAAACCCATACAAAAGTGCCAACGCGCCGGGCTTCTTCGCCCTTCCTTTTTTCGGAGCCGTGGTAGGTGCGATCTCTTCGTCGCCCTTCTGTGAAGGATCCACGATCGCACCTTTCTTCCGCTTACGTTCTCGACGATCCGCTAGTCCTGCGCGTGTTCCACGCCGAATCATGCAAAGGGAAAGTGGAAAATACACAAGAGTAACCTACGGGCTGCACGTTCGCTATCGGTGTCGATTGAGGTCGAGGCTTTCTTCCGCTTGTTTCTCGACTTGTCTTTCTTGCGCGGAGGAGATGGTGCTTCCCTAGGGCTCTTATTGGCATCGTACGTGCGGGGCCTGCGTGGACGAAGCACAGGGGTATCGAAGCCAAATCCAACGTCGGTCGGCGGCGTTGGATGGCATTCGTTCGCCAGGTCGTGGTTTTTGTATGTGGGTACATAGGCTTTCTGGCGTTCGACGTACTGTTGGACAAGTCGATGTCTCTCTTGTGTCATGGCCGTAGGGAACAGACGAGCGCGTTATTACGTACGAGTTCTTCAACTCCTTAAAGTCGGTTCCGACACGTTCATTTTTTCTTTAGTGAAACACTACACCACGAACATCCCCCGCAGTTCTTCGCGTCCTATCACTAATTTGACGCGTCCCACTCAGCCCAGTGATGAAACGCAGTGCTGCTGCCATCGAAGATCCAGACGCACCGACCTGCAGCAAACGTTCCAAACCATGTTCTCACATCTATTATGCTGATGCCGCTCCACCTCCAATGACGGTCACTCTCCGTGAAAAGGAGTACGAGCCCACACCCGCGTTTGACGCCTTTTGGCGATTGGCCGCTGAAAGGCACGCTATCGACGAAAAGCGTCGGGCGGGTATCACTGCTTTGTAAGTGTATCATCGTCACAAGCTCGCAGTTTCGCGTCTGACAATCGTCGCCAGCAGCTGGACAACGGATCCCATCCTTGCAAAATACAAGTTTTGCAATACCTTTCGCGTGCTCGACCGCGTCAGCCAGTATATCATCACCGAAGTCATCGAAAAGGGTCCACAGCGACGTGAAGAAATCACGTTCCGCGTCCTCCTCTTCAGCACATACAACAACATCCGGACGTACGAGACACTGCGCAAAAAGATCAATCCATTCACCTGGGAGGCCTATAAACGCGCAGACTACGAAAAAGTCCTTCGTGGCTTGTACGACCAAGGGATCACCATCTACACAGGTGCCTATCAGAAACCAGCACCAGAATTAGGATTCGCGGAGAATTTTATGAATCACCTGGCATTCCTGGAGGTCCTCATGCAGGAGTTGCCTGCTCAGCTGCGCGACGCCAAGTATATAGCCGACGTCTTTGATTATCTGCGGACGTTCAAAAGCATGGGCGACTTCACCGCTTATCAGCTCGTTTTGAACTTGTCCTATTCGAACATCATGAACTTTTCCGAGTATGACTTTGTGGAGATATGTATCGGGTCCAGGAGGGGGCTACAGAGGTGCTTTAGCCAAACCATCCCGCGTGCGGTGGAAGTTGACCTTGTTCGATGGATGCAGATGACCCAATACGAACACTTTGGACGTTTGGGCATCGAGTTCAACGGCCTAGGTCCAGACCACCTTCCCATGATGCTCTGTGACATCGAACACACGCTGTGCGAGTTGGACAAATATATCCGCCAGTGCACCAAGAAATCCACGGGTCGTCCATTCGTTCCCAGTGGCACGCTGCCGAAGCTGCGACTACCGAAGGCCTGGTCAATCAAATCTCGCCACGCTCTTCGTATCAGATCCCTGCAAGAAGCTGAGGCAGAAATCGTAGAAAAGTTCATTGTGGAATCCATCAAGGGTCATCGGGAGGTGGACGGCGAGCGAGAGTTTCATGTCTTCTGGCAGGGGTACCCTGAGGACGAGGCTACATGGGAACCCGAGAGCTCACTCATGGAGGATGCACCGAGCGTTGTTCGTGCATATCTGAAGTCTATCCGGGGTAGGATATGTTCCCGAGCCCCAGTGAACAGTACATTGACCCTCCACGTTCCAGGCAAAAAAAACTGACGGAAGTTGGAGATTTAGGCTGAGTGGTTGGTGTGAGAGAGAGAAGACTGAGCGAGAAAGTGTTGTGGTCGGCCTTATGTACACTCACAGCTTCCGACTATCACCTTGCTTGCAACTGGCCACGTTTTTGGGGGGACTTTCATAAATGATTACTAAATATTTCGAGGAAACAAATATCTTAAATTTCCATTTGTGCACAGCAAGGTGACCGACAGAAAAGGATTTTGACATGATATACCCATGATAATGATCTTATTTGCACACAAAGTCAACATTGAGAGCAAGGTCACCGTTTCTTAAGTGACAGATATTGCGGATATGATCGATATATGAAAGACTTTTGCTTGGTGCACGTACAGAGTTGTGAAACACGTGATTTACGAGACCAGATGATGAGCAAGTTTCAGCCGGCGTTCCCGAGTTTCGCACAGAAATGTATTGTCTGTCCAGACTCATCAAGCTACCGTGTGCATTATTACACCATATGACATGTCATTATGCCATGTATACGAAGAATAAGTTCCTGCCAAGAAAAATTTCATCAAATTCACATCGAAAAGCTGTTACAATGAATCACTTACTGCTTGTCTGTCAAATCGGCAAATGCATGTCGCTCCCTTTCCCGCTGCACATCCGCATCGTTCCACCCGCGACGCGCCGTTTCTTCCGCCAACTTCTGCTGCCGTTGCTGGTTCAAACGGACGTTGATCCAACGGAGGGTAAAGCACACAATGAGCTGCACAATTAAAAGGACCATAATCGCAGTTTTGCCCGGGATGTATGCAGGGGCGTCCTTTGGCTGAAAGATCTCCGTGCCGATGATGTTGCCCACACTAAACGTTGCCATCGTCATCGCATTAACCGTCACCTTTTGACATGTCAGAAGGCTCATCAGAATGGGCGGGAGACTGACCTTTTTGGTGTGACCGCTCGTGTTGCTGGCATTATAGGCATAAATGATCGCCAAGGCGCTACCAAACGTCCCACTCAAGTATGACGCTGGAGATTGACTCAACAAACATCAAATACGGGAAAAACGCAGCCTATACCAAACAAAAGTGCAGCCTGGTGGCTGGCACCTTGAAGCCCAATCATCATGGCTAACACGCAGATAGCATCAGGGAAAAGCAGCTACCACGACGAAGTTGCTCACCTGTACCGACGATAGTAGGCAGCAAAGCGATAACGATGGGTGTCATCCGTTCATTCTGAGTTGAACAATGAATTACATCTACACCAATAGAAAATGCATGAACTGCACCTTCTTATCCGAATACCACCCGCAAAACAGGGTCATTGCAGCTGCGATTGCACCAAAAGGTGTCGAGAGAATTAACGTTTGCTTGGATCTAGATCCATTGGTTCAAATATCTGCTTAACACCTTCAATGCTTCCGCAGTGACCTACGTGTATCCAAAGGATTTGATGACAATGTTACCGACTATTCAAGCAATAGCATCAGCACTCCATCGAGATCCGTGGCGCGGATCGCCTTACAGTTGCTCAGCGCGCCATTGGGAATGCTCGCTGCAACATGTATCAGCCGCGTGATCAAAGTCACCACAACGCACGTACTAAGCACCGTCGACAACACGATCAACCAGGTCCTGACGTCCGTAAGGGCCTCCTTGATCTGCTCCTTCTTGATGGTCTTGTTTTCCATCCCCCCTTGATCATTACGAACACGTTCCAAAGCAGCAATTCGTTCCTCTCTGCTTAACATGCGAGCGTGGACAGGTGAGTCAGGAAGCCAGATTAGAACAATGATTCCGACGACAAGCGCCAATCCGCCCAAGAGCAGGTAGACGATCTTGTATGTCGGGATG
>JBBPQR010000588.1:0-10029 GCA_038092615.1 Boletus sphaerocystis | reverse complement strand
CTAATAAAAGATCAAAAACCCTAACTGCCTCTCAGCCATATGATGATCCCCTCCCAAACGGCTCAGCACCGCGAAGAGACGTCTTTCCCCCGTCAGCAGCATCCACATCTCACCCATCACTTCCTCTGCCATACGCGAATGGTGCCAATGGTCTGCACAACTATGAAATGGCCAACGGCCATGCAATCACAAACGACTGGTCTGGTCCGCCACCACACGGACAGCTAGAGGGACCAGGAATGCCCGTGACCCGCAACGCCCACACTGGTCTATCGATGGGTCCTGTGTCCGTAATGACGCCTATCTTGCCCATGGGACCCGCAAACGATCACCCAGCGAGTACAGCAGCAGACACAGCTACAGAAGCGGGTGAGGGCGAAGGCGAGGGTGACGATCGGACGTATTGTTTCTGTGACGGTGTCAGCTACGGAGAAATGATCGCATGCGACGATGAGGACTGCGAGCGGGAATGGGTGCGTTCTTTTTACCTTGGTTCCTTTATCGAACAACGTCTGACTGCGGCCCTGCCCTTCTAGTTCCACCTTAACTGCATCGGTCTCGCGTCCGTCCCCGATGGCTCGTGGTTCTGTGATGTCTGTAGAGCCAAGCAAAAAAATGCCAAGCGCGCCGCGAGGGGTGGAAAAAAGCGCGTCGGTGGCGCGCGTTCAGGCGGGAAGGCCGCGAATAACTCTTGATATCTTTTGTGCACTTTATCTTCCGTATGTATAGTCGTCCTGTCTTATTATTCATTGTAATCGCGATTCACTTTCTTCACAAATTTGGATTGACACGCAGAATGTTGACACCCGGTTATCACCAAGCGAGAACGCCTGTTTGCATCGTGTTCAGATAAGACTATACTACTACAATCAAACACGTCCCACGATCTGCAGCGAGGATCAATGATATTGCAAGGAGCTAATGTTTATCAGGGGTGCCGTGCCGTACAATAAAAAGAAGAGCGTCATATACATAGTAAAATAGTTCAGCGCCTTTTAGATCCGCGACTGTCATCCAAGCCCGGCGACATGCGACGCTTCCTGATCGGGCTGTTAGACTCGTATGCGAGGGTTCCAAGAGGAACTCACCTGCTATGCCCGCGATCTTCTGGTTCCCGTGACGGTGTCCGCGTTCCACCGTCCTTGGCAGTACCACCGTAATCCAAACCCTCAACCGCAGGGGCATTTCCATCTCTGTCCTTGTATCTATTTTGATTCCGAGGTCCAGTTGGAACGCCGGGTGGCAACGGGGACGCTGGTCTTGCGGGCCCTTGTGGTGCTGAGGGGGAAAATCGATCAAAGATGCAACCATGACTCGTTAAAATGACGTACGACCATCGTATCTTCCTCTTCCGCGACCAATAAATCCGCCCCGTCCACGTAATCCTTGCGCCATCGCCCTTCCCCGAAATTGTACAGGAGGAGCTCCACGGCCAACATGTCCAGGCGTTGGAGTGGGTCCCTGAATGGGCGTCTGCACTGGCACCGGCACGGGAGTCGAGCTGCCCTCCATGCCACCGTACATTCCCTGTCCCATAGGCCCTTGCTCCTGCTTAAGGAACAACGCGCGTGACCGCGTGAACGCCACGGATTTCATTATGTGTAGCTAGAAGTAAGAGGGACTCATCCATACCTGCATACCGTAGTCAGCATTCATTCCCATTCCCATCATGCCGGGACCTGGGCCACCTCCATATCCGTCCTGCATGCCCAACTGTACACCCTGTTCGGATGTGCCATTCGCCACGACAGGTCCTACAGGGCCGGGTCCTGGGCCATCTTGCATCATTGGGCCTCCACCCTGCATTTGCAAACCCATGTCACCGTTCATGCCCATGCCCATCGACATGTTCATCGCCCCCATGCCAGACATGTCCATCATGGTATTCATTCCGACATTGGGACCCATCATGTTTGCATTCGAGTTGCTGTTCATCATCGCATTGGCACCAGTCATCACCATCGTACGCAGGTCGGGAGGTAATGCTGCCAGTTGGTCTTCTGGCATGGCTGCAAAGACCTGCGTAGCAGGGTCAGCCTTTTACAAATGACGGAAGACTACGATCGTTGGACACGCACGAGCACGTTCGTCTTGAGTACGTTTGCAAGATCCCCTAGATCTCGTCTTCTGTAACAATATGCTTCCCAAGAGATTTCATCGAACCCATAGTTGAACCAGTCGCTGATGTCTGAACCTGGCCGACGCCATGGTTTTTCGGTCATTGCGTTGAGATCAACTTCAAGGATCGAGCGACCATCAAGAATGCCGGGTAAATCTGGGTTTATTGAAGGGTGTGAAGGGGGAGCAACAGCAGGAGGGAGGGTAGATGGTTCTGGGCCCTCGTCCAGGCGAGCATCTGTGGCAGATGACGGGACAACAGGAGAGGCGGAAGTCGCGGGTAGTGGAAGTGGTTTTGCTGGGGCACCCCGCTCATGAGGGGTGTATTCCGTGGTAAGTTGCGAGGGTGGTGCTTCAGAAATTGTGAGCATATAGGTGGAAACAAATAGAACTGGTATACGTTTACTCGTTTGTGTTGTGGGGCGGGATGGAGGTGGCCGCCCTACAGCATTTTGCTGCCTGGAGCTAAATTGGCACGGAGTGGAAAGCAGGAGAGGATATATGCTCACCGGAAATCAAGGGAGCGCGAAGTTGGTTCCATGATGATTTCGACATCCTGGACATGAATGTGAGGGAGGACGTAGAGACTGTCGCGAAGCACATACATCGTCTTCACTTTCTTCCTCTTCCTCTATGATGCCATTTTCACCGTTTTCTTCTTCATTCTCCTGGTCGTCCACTCCAGGCGGTGGACCAAATGGAGGTTCTTCCTCTACTTTGGCTTCCAAGTTCTCGAGTACGCCATTGGACGGTTTCACCGCCTCGACTGGGACACTGTAAGAGAGACTTTAACGACCGAAAAGCTCACCCACCCAAGAAGACTCACAGTTGCGGCACTGATGATCACACGTAGCAGCAGATATGTTAAAAATTTGATGATATTGAGCGAACAAAAATACAGCAGGCAAAGACTCTTTTTCGGAGCCTCCGAGAGTTGGAGCCGGAGCTGTTCTTACCAGAGGTCGCCTCCACTGTCGCGCCGGTCTCACCGTACAGAAAGGCGTCGTCGTCGTCCCTGGCATTTCGCGAGTCAATAAACGCGGTTGTGCTAAAGAACGGACGGACATTGAGCTCGGCACTTCCCACCCACAACGAATACGAGCAAATACACTTGAAAGTAAGAGACAAAGTCCGCGTGACAAAATCACCGTGACTCTGTGACGTGTTGTTGCTCACGTGCCTCGGAACTGAGTGCACGGGCTCCTTCTTTTTCGATGCCCATGCGCCTCCTGCCCTCGACACCGCGTCTCCTCACCCGCGCCTATGTCGTCTCCATCGAGACCCCCGTCGTCTACGAGGGAAAACCCGTCCCACGTCGCTACGGCGAGCGCAAGACATATCTCTACAGCCAGTACTCGCGCATGCTAGCCCAGAGCACCCACGCACCAATCATATTCCTACAGCACAAGGACTTTACCGCACGCAAAATACAGGATCTCAGGCGAGTGATCGAACTCGCAAGCGCGCGATTGGCGCCCTCTCCGTCGCCCGCCCCTCCAGAGTCGCCAACACTCACGGTCATGCGGACCTCCATCTTTGGCGTTGCTTTACGCGACTTTGCCCCTATAGACGCGGACAAGACCAATCAGATTGCAAAACTCGTCGAGGGTGGTCTTGCCGTTCTCACTCTGCCTTCGCTCAGTCCACCGCAGCTCAATGCCATCATCCGTGCCATTGATCGGGTAGTTCCTGCCAAGAAAGGACAAGAGAAGGGGGCGGAGGCGAAACCCAGCAAGGGAAAAGGGAGAGAGGAGGACTCGGGTTGGATTCCCGGGAGGCCAGTCCCAAAGGTGAAACCAGTGTTGTCACCTGAACTCAAAGTCATGGGTGCACTCATCGAGGGACGCGTCTTCTCCGGTGCCGGGGTTAAGGATGTCGCAAAACTACCACCCCTGGACACCCTGAGAGCGCAGATCGTTGGTTTGCTCAGCACACCTGCAATGCAACTCGCAGCAGTGCTTAGCGAAGCAAGTGGAGGCAAACTCGCAAGGACACTGGAGGGGTTCAAGCAGGGGTTGGAGGAGGGACAGAGTGTGGAAACACCACCATCTTAGTATCGACTGGCATGCTTACATTTATAATCTTATCTTACCCAGCATCTCACTCTTGCAAACAAAACTCCCAGGTCCGATCTTCCCCTCCTTCACCTGTCTTTCCTTGTCCGTGGGCTCTCTCGCCCTTTGTCATTCTGTGTTCGTAACCTTTCCACATGTGCCTACTGAATACAAACGATCGCAACAGTTTGTAACGTGGATTGGGCTCTTCGCCGATCTTTGTGGATTTCGGGGGTGACTTTGCCAACCCTGAAATATCCCTGTAGACACGTTAGCTGCTGAAGACGCACGCTGAATCGGACACACCATGCAGTGTATGGAGAAACGTTTCGGAGTGTGATCAACACCGTTCCTCTCGTTGTTGAAGAGGTTGGTGCCATGTCTATATCAGATCCAGAAATGTCACCTTCTGGAGGTTCGTCATCGTCATCATCCTGCTGTTTGCGTTTGCGAGCGGGGTGAATGATGGGTATCGGTCCAAGCGTGAGGCAGTGCGGTGCCGAGCGCAGGAAATCTAATATAAGACGTTGATTGGATAGAATGTTCCTATCCTGGTCTGTGATACCCTTTCCTTGACAAGCGAGGGAGTGAATGAGACATACGACGCGTTGGCCAAGCACATACCTGCATGAGGAAAGTTCCAAACGATCCGATCCCAACGCCTCCCTTTCAGAGCAGAATGTTTCTGTAATTTAGTTGCATCGATGCCGAACAACACCTCGACACCGCGTTGCTTGATAGCCCCCACGATGGCTTCCGCCTCTGGGTATTTGGAAAAACAGTCCTCTTTCGAGTCATACGAGGTTGCCGTGATGTTGGCTGGTACAAGATACTCCAGGGCCGAAGGAGCATCTATGACGAGCGCACGAGCAAACGAAAAATTTCCTTCTCCTATGAGGAGGATCTTGTCGGTGGGCTTGAACGGAACGGTCGGCGAAGGAGCAGTCCCCCTGTTCTTTGCACCCTTCTTGGACTGCTTTCGCTTCTGCTCAGCGAGCTTGCCTGCATGCTCTACTTTTTCCTTGGCTCTCAGTCGTGACTGTTGTGATTGAAGGGTCGCCTTGAGCGATGTTTTCTTGTGATGGCCCATCTGATTTTGGCAGGCGGTTGTTTGGATCCAAGGCTGTTGCCAAACAGGTCACTGCGTCATATGGACACGACAGCTGGCAGTTCTGTGCAACACCACTGTCCATAACCGATTTTTTTTATCACCCCGGCTCACGTCGCTCATTCCACCAACACATTTTCGAGTAGATCATGGTGCGTTTGTTGCGTTTCATGTCCAGAATACGTGCAGACTTGTAGGCGTTGTAGCCTACACAATTTGAGCTGCGGCACAAGAACGCCCAGTTCGCCAACGCAGTCAAAGCAGGCAAGAAAGCAGTCAAGCCTTCACGACAGGAGCAGCTGTCGAAACGGAGTCCAATCAGTTTATGGGCTCTAGGAATCGTTTTGTTTATCGTTGTAGGCGGAGGTGAGTGTCTTATCATGCTCACTCATCGTTCTCACCGTCTGACTCGTACCATTCAGTTCTATTCGAGCTCGCCAGGATACTGTTCCTGTAATGTCGACTCATGAAAAGGATATCTTCTCAATTATGCCACATTATCGTGTGGGTCGGTCACTGCATACTTGTGTTAGACACGTATTCTGTCACATTCCAATATTCAACCGTCTTCTTCAACGTCGGCCCCTGAGACGCTTGCTGTTGCGCTGATACTCATACTCTGGCTCCTTGCACTCGTTGCCCCACTGCCTGCTACTTGCTTGCCGCTTGGGGCTGTGTGCGACGGACCGGCTTCCTCGACGCCTTCCATCGCATCACCTTCGAGTTCCTTTTCGTCAATCTTGACCTCATCGCCTGCCCAGATTCGCGCCGTGGGTTGCCAAATCATAACGACATTGTCTTCAGACGTGCTCGCCGCTGTCCACTGTTCACCCATGCCAGGCGCCCAGCAGAAATCAGACGGTCGTGCAGTATGACCTGGATAAATTGGCAGTCATGATCGCGCGGCATTATGGAATTGAAGTCGAATGGACTTGCCCCCGTGAATGAACATGAGTTCGGGTGGTCCATCTTCTTGGTCATCAGGCGTTTGTTCGACCCCAATCTGTTCGAGGTCCCATATGTTGATACGCCTATCGCTCGATGCGGAGGCGAATACTGATGCAACGTGAGGTGACCACGAGAGGTGCAAGACCTCATCGGTATGCGACTCAAAGATGTGTACTCTCTTGGAGGTGTTACGGATGTCGTGCAGGGCGATGGTCTAGAAGAGGATATGGTACACGCACGGGGTTACCGGGACGGTCGCTGGGACCTACCTTGTCTGCGCTACCAGTAATAAGGAGGTTTGGTTGAGCAGGATTGAAGGCACAAGCGAGGATTTCTCGATCATGTGCCTGTACTTTTAGAGTTGGTTCTGCTGGAGATCTGGTATCCCACCTAGCAAGTAATACATAAGCATATGCGCAACAGGACTCGGAAACGAATGGGTATACACACAGGAGAAGCAATTTGTCATCGCCGACGCTTGCGAACACGTTTTCTTTCGTTGGATGCCAGTCAACGTCCTACCATGCGAACAGTCCACGCTGACACCAAAGACATTGACGATAGATCACTTACCCCAACAACAGAAGTATGCCCTTTGTAAATAGTGGTGGGTTCCAGGGTGTTCCTTGCCTTGGTATACGAATTGATGTCCCATAGGCAAACCGTCATATCCTCAGATGCACCGAGGATGTGACCTGTTTTCACTGGGTTCCAGGCTAGTCCAAATCTACACCCGTCAACCCACCGGTATCTAAAAGACGAGAATCGACATACCCTTCCTTTGTCTGGCCAACGAGCTTGATGTCCGGCTTACACGCGCCTCCTCGCTCTGGCTCACTCGCGTGCTTTGTTCGATCAAAGATAAATACTTGTCCGGATACCGCTTTTGTGGCGATCAAGTCTGGATTCTGGGGCATGTAACGCGCCCGGTTCACTTCGCCTGCATGATTGATTTTCTGTATGATTTGGATGCGGGGTTGGGGTGGGATAGTGTGTCCGCCAAGGTCGCCGCGTTCGTCGTCGTAGTCGCTGCGATCGAGCTTGTCTGCCAAAGGGCCATCGCGTCTCGGTATATGGACGGTGGCGATCTGAAGGTAGTCTTGTGCTTGGCCAGAGGTATGTGTGCCGAGAAGCAGTCTGTGGACGGTGTAGGGCTTGTTTGGAGGCCTTGAGAACGGTTCGTAAGAGGGAGCGCCTCGAACAAGGCAAGGCGTACGATTCTTTGTCTGGGAACCACTGGCATGTCAAACTTGGCCAGTCCAACGCGTGCGTGATAATCAGGTCATACAGATACGGCGCATTCTTCTTCCTGGTGGGGGATAAGTCATTGCATAGGAAGAAATGGTCTTGCTGACCATGTTTTGTACTCCTGCGAGGATGAATCGGCTCAGATCACAGCGCTGAGCAGGAATGTCGATAAGACAGACCTCATTGATTAGTTTGTTCTCCTCCTCTGCAGCGAGGTCATCTTCCATATCCTCATCTTGTACCGTTGGCTTCATTTGCAAAACTGGATATTGAGAGGGATGGCTTTTTCGGTCAAGACGCGTCGCGTCTAGTTCTCGCGACTTGGAACGAAACAGACAAGTACAGTAATCTAGTGGATTCGCCAAGCCATCAGGGAGAGTATGTCCTCGACAATCTAGCCACCTGCAAAGCGCGTTCTCTAACAAGGTATTGAAGACGAGCCATATGGTCTATTGATACTCCTTTTCCCATTTAGCCACAAGTTTCTCCAAGTCAAACCGTGGATCTTCTGGGTCTGTGGTCACTGCAGCGCAAACACGGTTAAAGATGTAAAAAGGACAGGGAAAGAGACGGCAGGTGGGTGAGAAATCAACCGCAAAAAAAAGGAAGGGAAAACGGTACAAGGCCAATAGTTTCAAAGTACGACTTACCACCGTCGCTCTTGGAACTGCTCTCCTGTTTTTGACGCCATGCATCCTTGGCCTGTGCTATTAGTTGCTCGCGGTGGTGAATGGCGTGATGCTCCTTCTCTTGGTCATGCGCCTTTTGCAGAGAACGGTGGTGGTAGATGCCGTAGAAGATGCCCGACACCAAGGCTGTATAACGGGTGACCTAGAGCAATTCATGGATGGAGTCAGGGTATCAACCAGTGTTCGGAGGTGGTTCATAGACCACTACATACGTTCAAAGTCGACGACATGGAGAGTTTGAAGAAGGAGAGACAATCACAGCGCTGAACGGCTACACTAGGAATCAGCACCGACGTGTAATTGTCTGTACAGACTCACCCGTGGTTTACCAGAGCAGAGGTTGAAGTCAAATCCAAAGCGGAGCAAGTCGGTATTCACATGCTGACTAAGCAAATGCAAAGTGGTGACATCGGCACTGACAGCTCAGTCGTCGCTCGACTTGATTCGTACGGTACTCAGTATTCGCGTGAGCTGGCGAGACCCAAGACCTGTCTGAAATCTACAGCTGCTCCGATTTGAATGATTGTAACTGCTTGATCGCATCCATCATCATGTGAGAAAAAAAGAGAGTTCGCGAAATGACCATCGACGTGGAGTATCGAACGCGCAGGGATTGAAACAGAGGCTGTGAGTTCCGTTGTCGCACAGACTCGGACTGGCCCCGCTTCTCAAGTAAACCCATTTGAACATATCCCACCAGTATTCACATCCCTCATGGACGACGTGGACATGGACGCTCCCCAAATCTCCACGTTGCGCGATGAGGCCACACCACCACCATTGCGGGGCTCAAAGTTCAGAGTCAAGTTGTTGGTGAGCGACAAGAAGGGCTCGGGAAAATCATCACCGAGCGTTCCCACTGCGGTGCGTAAGAGCGCACTACAGAACCAGACGCTGCCGCAACCCCAAAGCGAAGAGGATGTCGACGAGGAAGATGAAGAGGACCAACTGATCGATGATGACGAACCAGCCCCGTCCGTCTCCGCCGCACCGGTTGCTAGTGTGTCAGCGGGAACGAAGCGCAAAGCACCACCAAAGAAGCCATCACGTCCCCGCAAGAGCGACAAACAGGACAAGGAGGATAAGAAGCTCGACGGTGAGTCATATCTCTCTTTCTTTACGTCGTCGCTCGCCGGAACAAACTACATTTGCTAATAGAACCTCGCGAACCTCCCGACAACGAGGATGGTCAGACTGTCAGCGTGGTCGCTTCGCCCGAGAAACCGCCACCAAAGAAAAAGGCAGCTCCACGCAAAACTGCAGCAACGTCCAAGCCCAAAGTCAAAGCACCACCAAAGTATGTTGTCATGTTACTTTCCAGGATCCATGTCTTACAAGGGCAGAGGACCCAAGGCTCTGATAATTCCTCCTGTAGAGGACACTGCAATGAGCGAAAGTGAGTACAAGGCCCTGACCGTCTCTGGCACGTCCTCAAAATATCTCTAGCGCACACGATCACTGCCCCGTCTTCACCACTCCCCGTCTCACGCATTCCATCGCCCGAACCAGAGGAGCTCGAGCCACCCCCACCGCCTGTTCCTGAACAACCAGGAGAGAGTACACCCCTTCCCTTACCAGTATATCCTCTCCCTTCGAAACCTTTCCCAGTCCAGCCACCCCCGAAAATCGGAACAGGGTTTGCACCCGTGCAACCCTTGGATCGAACCGGTGCTAAAGTTCGTCAGTGGAGAATCGCAAACCGCGAGATCCGAGGTATTGCAGGCGGTCGTTGGTTTGCTCGCTCATGGGTCGGCGACAAGGAGTCGGAATTTGTGACTGCCGCAGCGATGGCTTCAGCAACCACCAACGCCAAAGTCGCAGATTCCGACAAGATTGCAATTCCGAAATCAGTCACTTCTATATC
>JBBPQR010000587.1:0-10031 GCA_038092615.1 Boletus sphaerocystis | reverse complement strand
ACAGGGCAGACCCAGTCAACTGCAGATACAGTGTTCACGACTTCCAAGCATTGCTCAAGCATGCCAGGATGCAGCATGGCCAAGGTCTGGTGCACGACATGGACTGTGAGGAAACGATGGTCCAAACCATCTTTCAAGGAGTAGGCCGGTAGTATTTCGAGGTGGACGTCAATGCAACTGCAGAGAGTGACCTTGATATGCGAGACTACCTCTGCCTTCAGTTCTTGCCCTTAGTGAAGGATGACCCCGTCCTTGCTGCAAGTTCAGACTGCGACCGACCCCCACTTCTGAAGATCACGATGTGGGATGAGTTTTGTGAAGAGATTCAGAAAGATGCTGATAAGAGAAAGGCTGCCTGGAAGATTAAGCAGAAACACTCACCGGGAGAGTATGGAGGGGTCTTTAATTCTCTGGACAAGGTCGCAAGGGAGCACCACAGCCATGCAAAGAAGTTCTTGCAGGAAACACCCCACGCCTTCACTGTTGCGAAGGTGTTATTGAATGGCCCAGGGTTTTCAGCGGAGCAGTAAGTGCTTTTCTGTGCAGAATGCTACTTGCGCTGACCAATTCCCCTAATACAGATCAAAATATTTCCGTTTTCTCTCTAATGATAACGACAACTACTTGGTTTTTTTGTGCAAATGATTAGGACGATGGTCCAAAAGAAACTGGGCCATGAATTCAAAATGCTGTTCATATACACCAAGGCTCAATGGGAGAAATTGCGCTCTCTTATAGACCAATTGACAAAGAATGCAGCAGATCAGTCGCAGGATAGCAAGATGGAGGCGGTTTTGGCATACCAAAAATTCTGCTGGTCGCTTGTATACATCCCAGAATCAAAAAAACTAGCTGCCTAGGACAATCCAATCAGGTGCCTCATCTGGCTAATGGCCCTGTGGGATGATGGGTCGTTTATGGATGTGACCAGTCTTACACCACTGTTTGCGAAGCTCAAATATTTCTACCAAGTTGTGATGTTGTATGAAGCTCTTTCTTGCAACAATCCAAGGGGCGAGATGGAGGATGCTGCCGAGTAAGTGGTTTGGTTATTAATGTGAGAGTGTTGCTGATGTTGGCACCCCTCCTGCTGTGTCAGCTGTGTTGGCCAGCTGCATGACTTGGTGCTGAAGCTGGGCAGCCCCATGACGTTCAACATGGTGTGGGAGCTTCAACAAGTGGCATCCGCACTGGCGTATTCCCAGATGCAGGACCCTAACGTTTTTGTTGACCCTGATTGCACATGGATTTCCATTGGCACAGAGACGCTGCACCTTGACCACCTTCGAAACGGAATGGTAAGGTTAATTCAAGATGCAAAAGCTGCATTCCTACATCTCAGTCAGCAAGACGAGTGGCCCGCCACGTCAGCATCACATATTGCTGATGACCTGGGCAAGGCGGACAGAGGCTATTCCTTCCTAGAAGAAGCCCCATTCTGCAATCACAAACACGTGTTCTTTTTGTCGTCAATCCAAGATTGGAAACTCAGCTCACTCTTAGGAAATGGGTGCTGGAATTGGGACAAGATAGCAGTCCAGGAGTTCCTCTGCTGTTCGGACAGAATGTGAAGGCAAATCATCTATACACTTTACATCGGCACACAGCTGTCCACTTGCGTCAACCAATTTCTTTTGTTCTGAGAGCTTGACCGGGTTTAATGAGAGTACAGAGTTTACTCAGTCTCAAATGGTAGTACCAGACTATATTCACAAACCTAATGAGAGTACAGAGTTTACTAAGAATCATTAGTAGAATGATAAAGAAGTCTAAGTAAAAATAGTCTTACCTCAGTCTCGAATGGTAGTACCAGACTGAGGTATGATGAAGGAAAAACTCTGTACTTCTAAGGTAAGTGATTACCTAATACATCCTTGTTGTCCATGCATCAGCAATTTACAACACACCCCCTCAACGAGTGATGGGTTAGAAAGACATACCCATACTCTCCGAAAATTGGGTATGCTTGTCATGAGAAAGTCCTTTGGTAAGAACGTCTACAACTTGCTCCATTGTCAGAATATATTCCACCACTATCTCGCCTGAATCCAGCTTCTCCCGAATGAAATGATGTCGTATCGCAATGTGTTTTGTTCAATCATGGAACATAGCATTTTTCGCGAGAGCCATAGCTGACTGATTGTCGATTAGCAATGTCGTGGGATGGGATGAGACTGTGTCGAGTTCATTGAATAGAGTACAAAGCCAGATAGCTTCTTTCGTAGCTGCAGTGGCAGCAAGGTATTCAGCTTCTGTGCTCGAGAGAGCAACAGATGGCTGTTTCTTTGACGACCAGCTAATAGCTGCTCCAGCAAGGATGAAAACATAGCCGGTGACGGATCGTTGATCGTTTATGTCGGCTGCCCAGTCGGCATCGACATAGCCTATTAAATTTGACTTGGTAGTTCCATGAAAAATGAGATGAGCATCTGTTGTGCCACGTAAGTAGCGATAAACACATTTTAGTGCTGTCAGATGTGTGGAACCTGATGTCGCAGAATGTTTGCTAAGCATTCCTACAGCGAAGGCGGGGTCGGGACGTGTAGCCAGCATGGCATACATTAGTGCTCCGAGTGCACTTTGATACTTGTGTACGTCTGTTTCTGCTTCAGCTAATTTTACCAGTTTTACGTTTGCATCAACTGGTGTCGAGACGGGGCGACCATTTGCCATATTGAAGCATTCGAGTATGGACTTGATATATCAACTTTGAGACAATTCGATAGTCCGTTTGTCGCGGTCGTGGATAATTTCCATTCCAAGGATCCATCGAGCCTCTCCTAGGTCTGTTATTTTGTATTCGTGAGTAAATTGTACCTTTAGCTCTTCGATCGCTTTGCGGTTGTTTGATAGCATGAGCTTATCGTCAACATATACTGCAACAATGATGAGTATGCCGTTTCGACTTTGTGAAATATGCTGTGATCCACATTGCATCACGAGAATCCGAGGGCCAGGAAAACGGCATATAGCCGTTCGTACCACGATTTATGAGCTTGTTTTAGACCGTAGAGAGCTCGTAGCAACCTCCATACTTTGTATTGTGATGGTCAGAAGCTGGGGGGAGGCTTGAAGAATATTTCCTCGTCGAGTTTGCCATTCAGAAAGGTGGATTTGACATCCATTTGATGGATTTCAAGATTATATTTGACGGCGAGAGCAAGAAGAGCTCAGATTGTGGCGAATTTAGTGACGGGTGCGAAGGTGTCAGTATAATTGATACCATGTATTTGGGTGAAGCCTTTTGCTACGAGTCGGGCCTTGTATTTTTCGATTTCGCCGTGTGGGCCACATTTGATTTTGAAGACCCACTTCGAATCAATGACCTTTCGGTCACGTGGTCGCTCGACTTCTTCGTACAGCTCCAGTTTCTCAAACATTGCCAATTCGTCCTCCATCGCCTTGTACCACAGATCAGAATTGGATCGATTCATCGCCTCGTTGTAGGTGCGTGGTTCGTCATCCGTGGTTATGTCAGCTCGATATGCTTGCTCAGCGGTTGATGGCATCTCATGCCCACTTGTCCCTGCCGTTTCACCCATTTCCTGCGTTTCATCTTCTTCGCCATCCTTTCCCTCATCTCCACTTCTTTCTACATCTTTCCCTGCTTCAGGTAAGTCTTGCAGTGTTCCTTTTTCGTATGCATTGACAAAATATTGCATATCATCATCAGGTACAGGAACTTTCCTTTGTCTTGTCGACCTGTGGACTTCTGGTGGAGGAACCAGATGCAGATATGGTTCGGGTGGACCTCGTTGGGCTGCGGCTGTTTATCGCTCGTGTGGGGACTCTGTTGAGGATATGTGCAGCATGTAGGACTGCATCACCCCAATACGCATTTGGTAAGCCTGCGTCTTTCAGCATCAATCGTGCACTCTCCACGAGGGTGCGATTCATCCGTTCGCTGACACCATTTTCCTGCGGCATATAGGCATTTGTCTTTTTGTAATGAATCCCTTTTGATGCAAGATAGGCCGAAAAATCTTTCGAGCCATATTCTCCACCACCATCAGACCTAAACAGGTTCACACGTTCTCCAGTAACTGTTTCTGCATGCGTAATGTAGGCTTTCATTTCATTGAATACTTCGTCTTTAGACTTTAATAATTTGACCATGACGTGATGTGAGAATCCGTCGATGAAGGTCACAAAGTATGAATGACCTGTTCTAGCTTGTGTAGGCATTGGTCCGCATACGTCCGAGTATGTTCAGTGAAGAATTCATGGATTTTCCACAGTTGATTTCGGAGGGATTACCTCTCGCGTCTGCTTGCCCTCGAGACAAGGTGTGCAGATTTCCTCGTGAGTCATAGGTCCTGTTATCTCCATTCCATTGACCATTTCCTTTCGGTGTAGTTTCAACATGGCATTTATGTGCATATGGTCTAAATGGCGGTGCCATGTTTCTAGTGAGGCCTTGGATGGGATCGCTTTCGCAACGGAGGCTACAAGCGCTATTTTGAGATTAAGGTAGTGTGATGGTCCATAGACTAGGCGGGCTGTTTCGTTTATGTGGGGAGTGGCTTGGTGTAAGTATAGTGAATTTTTCTTGTGAGCTAACGCTGCGAGTTCGCCATTTTTCATAATGCAGCATTCGTTATCTCCAAATGCTACGTGGAATCCCTTGCTTGTGAGGCATGGTACTGACAGCAAGTTGCCATCTAGTTTCGGGATATAGTAGACATCTGGGAAAATTGTTTCACACATTTTTCCATCTCCTACATTTATGTTTGCACATATTCACCCTATGCCTGTTACAGAAATAGAATGACCATCTCCTATGATCATGGGTTGTGATGGTACGAGGGATTGGAAGCTCATGAACCATGTACGTTCACAAGTCATGTTTGCGGATGCACCTGAATCAACGATCCAGTCATAACGGGTACGAGAGCTGCTGTGGAGTTGGTGTGCAACAAAGAGTTGCAATAGTGTCACGTCTTGTGATGCGACATTCGCCACTCGTGCAGATAGGTTCATCTTATCCTTTGTTTCCTTTCCCTTGTCCTTTGCTATACTCGTCGTAGCTGACCCAGTCCCTTTGGCGTTTTCGGCTGCCTTTTTCCAACATTCTCCTCAATGTAAGTTTCCGCAATGGTCGCATTTCGGTGATGGCTTTTTCTCCTTTGATCCTTTCCTTTTGTTAGGCTTTTCTTTTGAGTTCCCTTTTGACTTTAAGGATGGACCCTTCGCGAGAAGTGCAGTTTGGGCCGTCTTACAAGACTTTTCCTCCACAAGTATTTGCGAGACGACAGTTTCAATATCGAGTTTGTCAACGCTCGACATAAGGATCGTTCGTAGTGTCAAATAGGAAGGTGGAAGGAAGATGATGATTGCCACAGTGACGAGGGAGTCCTTGAGATGTTGACCTAGCGAGCTCAGCAGGTAGGCCTTTTGTCACATAGTATTAATTTGCGACAGCATGTCAGATTCATCAAATAGAGTGCCGCAAAATAGTTCGCCAATAAGGTAAGCCACAGTTTGTTGTCCTTTTCCTTCGTAACATTCCTGTAGTTTTCTCCAGGCTTCTGCTGCTGACGTGGCATATAGAACACCACTTAAGGGTTCGTCCTTCAGTGTCAGAAGGATGTGTGCTTTCGCCTCTTTTTCTCGAGCTAACCAGATTTCTAGAGCGAGAGGGTCTGTTTCATCAGGCTTAGTTTCAGTGCCATCGACATAGCCCATGAGTCCTCAATATCAAGGACCATTGAGACACGACATTTCCAATTTTGAAAGTTGGAGCCATCATTTTTGAGAGATGCTATATTGTTGTAAAGACGACTCAAGGTATGGTTTAGTCTACTAGAGGAAGATGACATGGTGGAGGGTTGCGAGGTAGTAGCAGGTGCAGCAGTGGATATCGAAGGAGGGATGTTTGACATTTTGGTGTTACAAGCGAATTAAGAACTTTCTTGGAAGCTAAATTCGAGCAGGGCTCATAACCTTTTGTTCTGAGGGCTTGACCGGATCTAATGAGAGTACAGAGTTTACTCAGTCTCGAATGGTAGTACCAGACTATATTCACAAACCTAATGAGAGTACAGAGTTTACTAAGAATCATTAGTAAAATGATAAAGAAGTCTAAGTAAAAATAGTCTTACCTCAGTCTCGAATGGTAGTACCAGACTGAGGTGTGATGAAGGAAAAACTCTGTACTTCTGAGGTAAGTGATTACCTAATACATCCTCGTTGTCCATGCATCAGCAATTTACAACAATTTCTACAGATCCAGCTGCGCAATGCAGACAGGCCTCGCAATTTAATCTTTCAGAGAAGCAAGGCTTTGTTGCTGGGGAGATACAGCAAAACTACCAACATGAAGGGGAGGGACAACTGCACCCCTGCATTCTTAGCTGAGCTGCTTTGGGACCTGTTGCTGGTGCTGTTGGATGGCGGGCAGAGAGAGACTCAGGCCATCCTCGCAGGGGTTGTCTATGGCGAAGAGTCATGCTCATTGTACTGCACATAAGCACTATCGCTGGGTCAGCCACTTGTGGCTGAAAGTCTAACCTCTGTTACTATTAGCTACCTTTGCATCAAAAAGGGCATCAGAATCACCACAGAAGTGTTTTATAATACCATGAAAAGGCACAATCAAGAACTTTTTCAATATGCCTGAGGTGTGAGTGATTTTCGTCAAGGCATGATTACCCTCGGCCGGGAGTTTATTTCTCTGAATGAGACATTTCCTAGTTTTGCCGACGATCTCCTAGCAGAGGCTGCTGACCACTTCACTGAAGTAGACCTTACCTACTATGCGGTTGTTCACGGCACAGTGCCCTGCCTCTCCAATAGTAGCTTGGCTCAGCATCGTTGGTTGGCCAAAGAGTGGGCCAGTCTGCTTGGCATTGGACCTCGGAAGCCTCCCGAGCCTGTGCATGCCAGAGAAATAATAGCCAGATCTGAGAAGAGCCTCTGAATGCAAGGGAGTTCACTGTCCAGATCTCCGACGTGGTCACTAATGTAGTCATGAGCAAGCTGGCAGCCGTCGGCTTGATTGCAGAAAACATCAGGAAGCTCAAGAACTTGGGAGAAGTGCCGGCCCTTGGTGATGCAGGCGGAGGCTTACAAGAAGCCAGCATCACAGGTGCAGTCTTGAGCAACCTGGCAGCCGTCAGCCTTACGGAAAAGAACGTCAAGAAGCTCGCAATCTTAGAGAAAGGAGCACCATCCCCTGCTGCAGGCAAAGGTCCACCACAGGTGACTAGGACGCCCCTTCATTTGGGCGATGGCACGGGCGGTTTAGAGATTGATGATTTGCTCCAGGAAAACGTCTGGTGCACCATTCGAAAGCTGCTGCAGAACCCGACTGCATGTGAGAAGAGCAGGTCACAGATGGAGGCCATACTTTTGATAATGCGAAAGCAACAGGATGGTTTGATCACTATGTGGACAGGCAGAGGCAAAAGCATGCTATGGCTCATACCTCCTCTGCTCGACCCGGAGGCGCGCTTTATTGTTGTTTGTCCTTTCACGGTGCTTCTGAACCAGCAATGTGAACTCGCACAAAGGCACGGCCTTCAAGCAGTCAAGTATGGGGCCAGGGACATTCCCCAGGACATTCAAATCCTCTTTGTTCAGGTTGAGCATGTTGGGTGCTGAAAGTTTTGTGAGTGAGCACATCTTATTGACCACAGGAAATGTGTTGACCCATTTCGCAGCAAGTTGACTGCAGATGGCGCTCCGAAGTTCACAGCTATGTTTATTGATGAACACCATGACCTGCTCTCTTGCCCGCCAGATCGTTTAGCCAGTTGGAAATGGCTTGCATGCTGGGCATCTGTCCAGGAAATGCAGTTGTATCTGCTCTCTGCCACAGCCCCTCCTATACTCCAACAAAAGCTGCTGGACCTGTACAATATGAAACCAGAGCACACTGCCTTCATCTGGTCACCCACGAATCGGCAGGAGATTGGACTGCACACCATTCTGGTGAACGGAGAGGCAGGGCTGCCAAGCTTGGTTCACACCCTTTCAAAAAGACTGAAGGATCAGGAAAGAATGCTTGTATTTTTCAACTCATGCAATGAAGCAGAGCGGTTTTCTTTCGACAATCAGTGCCCTGTCTTTCACAGCAAGCTTCCAAAGGGCGACAGAGGGAAGGAGTTCAACATGCAACTTTGGGAAAATGGCGAAGGCAAGGTAATGGCGTGCACTTCAGCTTTCGGAGTGGGAGTTGACAAATCCAATGTCTGATTCGTTGTCATCGACATGCCGAAGCACAGCCTTGTGTCAGTGTTGCAGGCGGTCAGGAGAGCTGGGAGGGATGGAGCGGAGTCTCACGTATTCTTCACCACTGCCAGAAAAGCAGGACCATTGCCCTCAAGTCATTGCTCAGACGTTGACATGCACTGGCAGCTAGTTCAACTACTGCACGGCAACAAGTGCAAGGTCCATTAGGCGATGGAGCATATGGACGGAAAAGGGCTGGTAAAGGAGTGCCAACAAATACCCAACCAGATGCACTGCAACGTTTGCTATCCAGACAGTGAGGTTCACAAGTTCGCTTTGTGGGCAGCAGAGGGGTTAGCTGAAGAGTGATCAGTGCGAGCAACAGGGGAAGTTAAAGTTGAATATGCTAACCCCATTCTCTGCAGCCCCGCACTGCCAATTATTATTATTACTACAAATAGCATGTTTTTCATGCGAAAATACTTTCTTTGAAGTGCTCAAATTTGGGTTCCAGAAGGCAGCCGATGTTATAGTTCAGGACCCTCACACTACGTTTTTCACTTTTCCTTCACTTATCGTACTTAGCAACTTTCACTTCACAGTCACGTGACCTGGTCACATGACTTACCCCTTTTCTAGATCACGTGACATTTTGCTCTTCTTCGTCACGTGACCGTGGGACAACACATGACCTCGAGTCTGGACCTAGTCTAGACTCTCGTCTTATCTATGAGGTCATGCCTCACAAACACCTTGTGTTCCTTATCTTTCTTCCTTACTTCTTTCTCTCACACCGGCCCTCGATACTTTTGAACTCAGACGACCTACCCTAAAGCACCGTATTTACATATATAAACCCTCTCCTTACGTCGTCTATCCCCAGTCCTATTTACTTGTCTTACTCTCCCTTGGGGGCCTGGGACAATTTGTTTACTACTCCTATCCTCTACCCTTGCACTTAGCCGCTTCATCCTCGTCATCGGATGCTACGTCGTTTCTACATTTCAATATCATCTACAACGTTTACCATCTCGCTCATTGTCGTCTTCGACACTATCTCACAACAAGTCATCTCGATTAGTTCCCTCGTCAGACCTACTATCAAAAGTCTAACTCGTTCAGGTTCCCATCCAGTTTCAGCCAATTGCGTTGACAATGCACGTGCGTTGGAATTCGACTCGGACTTGGAGGCGGCAAGGTGTGGCAAGCAGTAAGGTAGCAGCATTGAATAGCGTACCTGCGACGTCATGAGCGGCAGGAGGCTGAGCAGGGGTTGATAGCAGCGCGGTCGCTGGCCAATAAGGGACCTTGAAGCGGCGGAGGCGCATGGGGATGTGCCCAGGTCATTTATTTATTTATTGTTCAAACAGCACCTAATGACTGAGGTCAAAGATGTGAAGGATGTGGGTGGGATGTGTGCATGGTGTCAGTGGTGCCTGCAGCGTCGTGCAAGTGGGGGTATGCATGGTACGCATCACAGAAGGTTGGCCAGATCGCCAACAAAGAAAGACTTGGAGCATGGTAGCCTCTCCGATATCGTCGAGCAGCAGGCAAGGTCTTGATGAGAGCTACCTCGGAGTTGGCAGGCTGGGCAGTCCAGAACTCTTCACCGGTAGTGTTAGGATCAGGTTAAGCTTTTGGGGCCAAGTTAAATTTGTTCAGAGTGGACCAGAGAGTGTGAAACCGTTTAAGGACCTGAAAGGAGGAATCCTAACTTTATAGGAAGACGACTGGAAAGATACGTTCAAGGAGGAACGTAGTGACGAAGAGACGACGGTGAAGGAGATCTGCTTCGACGCGAATGACAAGATATAGATTGGCGATAGGGAAGACAACAGTGACAACGTGTAGCATCCGTT
>JBBPQR010000586.1:0-10042 GCA_038092615.1 Boletus sphaerocystis | reverse complement strand
TACTAATAAGTCAACCACGAAGTCTCCTTGTCTAGTCGATATTTGCATAAGGGCCAGGAATCCCTTGCATGACCTGTACGAATGGTGCTCTAGATCGACGGCGAGTTCTGTGGCTGAAGAGATAGTCTTGGCCATGGAAAGGAGCGCTTTGGGAGTCGATATAAACGTCAAAGGACGAGACGTTGTAGGAGCTCCCGATGAGGGTACGTCGAGGGATAGAGGAAGCGAGGGTTCTACCGGTGGATTGAATACGTGGTCGGGATAGGAAGGATGAGTTAATTCGTAATGATAAGGATGTAACGTGCGTTTTCTCCTCTCTTCCTCATCTTCATCCTCAAGAACATCCTCGATCCCCAGACTCGGTTTCTCGTCGTGGAAAACGTACCCGAGGGGTACCTTGGCGCACCATTTGTGTGGAACGAGAGTTGCGGGGATGTAAGGGGACTCGTCGGTGTTGGAAAGAGTGTACCTGAATAATAACTGCGGTTTTGGTAAATGAGAGGCGTGAGTGAGTGCAGGATCTAGTCGTCCACGAGATGCTTGTTTCTGAAACGGCCATGTTAGCGGATCTAAGCAGATTAGTTGCCGGTGCGTACCTTTGGATTGTTCCGGTAGGGATCGACAGAAACAGCGGGAATTGGGATGGCAGGGTCTTTTCTTTTGCCAAGAAACACATCTAGTGCACCGTCCGAACTCTCCAACATCCCTTCCATCGGGTCT
The DNA here is from genome assembly GCA_038092615.1 of Boletus sphaerocystis. Taxonomy (NCBI): domain Eukaryota; kingdom Fungi; phylum Basidiomycota; class Agaricomycetes; order Boletales; family Boletaceae; genus Boletus; species Boletus sphaerocystis. The sequence goes on along the minus strand of JBBPQR010000586.1, from coordinate 9,322 downwards.
ACGATATTGCGTATGAATTCATCCACCACGTCCTCTTCTTCTCGTATTCGGTTCGTCTTTCCACTTGCGACGCGAATGAGATTACTGGCCAAAGAAAGCACGCGATCCGAGAATGCATCAATGTCCTGGGCAAGCGCTGGGTCGATGGAACGATGAAAAGAGAGGTCCGCTGGGAGAGACGTGGCTGCTAGACGGGTGGTGGCGAGCGCTGCTGCTTGAAGTGCATCAGAGTAGGCGGTGAACGTTTCCGTATCAATGTTCAAAGGCGCCGTCATTGTCGTGCTTGACAGAGCGCAAAATATCGAGTCACGTGAATCGCTTCACTTCACCATGTTTCCTGAAGTCAATCCAAGTTACATTCTGGCGTTTCAATTCTCTTCTTGGTTCCCTTCCTTCTCTTCCATATCCATCAGATCGACCATAATCAGACCCCTGGACCAATCGTTTAAAAGCTACCTAGAGTCAGATGGGGTATTTGTTCCGGAAGGATCGGAAAACGCGTTGGTCTGTTGCTCGCAGACTCTAATAGCATCGCTGAAGCACCTATCTACAGCGTAGCCGAGAGTACACTTTCGGACGACAGCGCAAGTGTGTGCTCTGATAGATCCGAACCCGACGTTCAGCAATTCTCATTCCCGGAGCTGGACGCACGGATACGAGCTGCTATCGACAAACATCAAGCAGTCTTTCCAAAATTAAACTTCTCCTCCCCAAAGGTATGCAAACGGCGAACCAACTTGCACCCCCCGCATGTCTGATCAGCACAATCAGGATGCAGCGTGGGTCCTACCCATGTCCACTCCCCTCAAATGTACTTCTCCCGCGGATGTCTATTTTCTACTAAAGTCATCCGACCTCATCACGCATGACCTGGACGTTGAACGTGTTTTCGAAGGGTGCGGAACAGAGGACCGGCCATCGTACGACCTAGAGCTTATACTCAGGAAATGGTATCCTATGGACAGCAGTCGAGAGATGCGGTGTTTCGTGAGGAATGACACACTTCTTGGTTTGTGCCATCGACTGTGAATCGCAGGCCGCGTCACCCATCCCCGATACATAGGAATTACCCAGAGGGATCTGAATTTCTACGATTATATGATTGACCCCGTCACACAAACCAAAATTAAATCGACAGTATGTCGTCTATGGGAAGAAGACATTCGACCCAAATGGACGTCAACTCAACCAGATTGTACGCACCCTTTGTTGAACGATCAAGTGGAGTGGGCTGATCGTTGAATTTCAACAACCGATGACTATCTCTTGCAGATGTCTTTGATCTTCTACTCACGCGCGATCTTTCTCGAGGACATGTCCTTGACTTCAACCCCTACGCGCCGCGAACGGATCCTCTCTTATTCAGTTATGAAGAACTCCATGCTCTTTTTATACGGGGAGCTTGCGACCGTGATCAACCATACAACGGAAGCACAGCCAACTTTGACCTTCCGGAATTCCGAGTAGTAGATTCGCCAATGCATCCCGCCGCAACACGCAATGCGCCAGCGCATCAGCATAACATGGTACCTATGGAGGCGCTGAACCTCAGTGAGGGCAGAAGTATAACTGAATTTTCCGAGATTTGGAGGGATGAAGTTAAGCGAGCGATGCAGAATGAGGACGAAGACAATGCTGGCACACGTGAATCCTCAAGTTAGCAAGAATGTTTCGCGCCTAGGTACACAACGGTAATCCATTCCTACAGTTTCGCATTGATTTGCCTTCTCATCCTTTCGATGATTTCTTCCGCCTCTCTCTCAATTGTGCTCAGCAGAACCTCGCATGTAGGGATGTCCTTGATGAGGCCCATGGCCATACCAGCAGTCCAAACCCCATACTCTGGGTCTCCAATGTCATATACACCCTTTCCCCTTGCCCCCGACACAAGATCACGCACATCGGAGAATTGCGCACCACCTGGTCTCCGCTCGAGTGCGACAACCTGCTTTGCCACTGAGTTCTTGAACACTCGTGCCGTATTGTTTAGAGTACGGAAGATGTGGACAGTATCTTGTTCGGCAGATGCGACAATCTTCTCTTTGATGGCATGGTGGATTGGACTGATCGTCCATCAGCACAATGGCTTACCAGTGCAACGATCATGAACGTACCTCTCTACGGTACACATGAAGCGTGTACCTAGCACGCGCATTCTTTGGCTTTCAGATGGTCAAGGTTAACAAATCCACGTACCCATATTTACGCCCTATTGGAGTGGAATAAGTTATCATGTGTCCTAGCTAAGGTGGGCAAAACTTACCGCAGCACCGAGGGCTATGGAAGCCGCCAAACCGCGGCCATCAGCCAATCCTCCAGATGCGATATACGGTATCTTGAGCTCTTGTGCTGCTCTGGCTAGCTACACCCAAGTCAGAGTTGCAGCTATTAGCAGAGGATATGGGTTGCTCACCAGCACGAGACCACCGATGTCCTCTTCTCCGGGATGACCCGCGCCTTGGAAAACTTATTAGGTACTTGTACGAAGTCTAAAATTCGCCGTACATTCAAAGCCGTCGATGCTGAGGATATCAACACCCATCCGTTCCGCAGACTGAGATGAAATTAGATACGTGAGACTAGACCATCGCAGAGTGAGAGTGAGAGCTGGCTCCCGACCTTTGCATGTCTAATGGTCGTGCACTTGTGAATTACGATGCACCCATGTGATTTAAAGAAGCTGATTAATTTTCCCGCTGTAACCCGTTATCAACGACAGATAAATCAGGGGAACGAAGCTCACGGTTATTTCCAGCGGTCTCAAAAATCCGAACGCCCTCCTCTACAGCAGCACGAGCGTAACCTTCATAGTCCGGAGGGTTGATGGTGGGTAGGAGAGTGAGATTGATACCAAATGGCTTGTTGGTAGCCGCTCTTGTCTCCTTGATAGCGGTGCGCAGGGCGTCAGGACTGGGTTGAGTGAGAGCTGTTAGGATTCCTGGAAATGACGCCATTAGCATTGCAATACCGCACCAGCGTGGCAGCGTCAACTCACCGAGACCGCCCGCATTGGAGACGGCGGCAACAAGGGCGGGCTTTCCAACCCTATGAAGTAAACCTAGGATGGTGTCCATGGAACTACGTGAACATGCGGTGCTCGTACCATTGCATTCCGCCCTGGACGACAGGTCTGAAAACGCGAATAATGGTAAGCACATGATTGTATGAAATCTGGAGGTACGCACATTCTTATGCGCAGCAGTTCAGTGAGAGGTGTGATAATCATCTTGGCCAGTTGTAGTCTGAAAGCAAGGCGGTTGATATACCAGCACAGCCGGGAGACATGTGATACTAGTAGCTCGGCTACCAGGATGGCCCAGGTGCCGGTTCGCTGATAGTCCTAGTGGAGACTGCATTGTTATCATCTAGAGTCAAGTATAGCGAGAACACAACGCGCGCAGGAGTAGCAGCACTATGTAGTATTCAAGACCGCTTAGCAGTGCGAATGCACGTGACCGCGACGCGTCCAGGTTGTGCAACAGCCTTGAGGCGCTCAGACTCAAACCATGGCTTCGATTGGATCCGTTACGAAGCAAATCGCAGCGCTTGAAATCTCCTCAAAGAAACAGGCAAATCCACCATCAACGCGGCCAACGCACTCCAAACAGCCAAGTCAAACCAACGTTGCGAAGCTTCTCACAAAATACGCCCCACCCAACCCCATTCCAAAGCCTGCCAAATCATCCGCTCTCCGGAATCAGACCAACTCAGAAAACAGAACCACCACCCCACCGTCCCCGACCAAACCCCTCGCCAAACCGTCCACTATCGACATTGGAAAGTATGACGGCGGGTTCGAGATAGACAACGAGAAAAGAGGCGAAAAGGTATATGGGGAAGCCGCAGAGGATCTAGCACTCGATTCAAGCGTGTCAAGGCATGTCTCGCTGTTGCACTATTGTCTTCAATCGTGACATCCCTCCAGAACACAACCCACCCGCGAATGGAACCTAAACTCGTTTGACATTGGCCGCCCTCTTGGAAAGGGCAAATTTGGTCGTGTATACATGGTCCGCACCAAAGTCGAACCCCACTACATCCTCGCGCTCAAGTGCCTCTACAAATCCGAAATCGTCCAGTCGCGCGTCGAAAAGCAAATTCGTCGAGAAATCGAAATCCAGCAAAACCTTCGCCACCCAAACGTCTTGCGTCTATATGGCTATTTCCACGACGAGAAGCGTATCTTCCTCATGCTCGAATTTGCAGGCAAAGGCGAACTCTACAAGCAACTGAGCAAACATGGGAGCTTCTCCGAAAAGCGTAGCTCGAGATATATTGACCAAATGGCGGACGCATTGCACTATTTGCACGTGAAACATGTCATCCACAGAGATATTAAGCCCGAGAACCTATTGTTAGGTATCAATGGCGAGCTCAAGATTGGAGATTTCGGGTGGAGCGTGCATGCGCCGAGCAACAGGCGAATGACACTCTGTGGTACCCTAGACTATCTTCCCCCGGAGATGGTGGAGGGGAAGGAACATAACGAAAAGGTGGATTACTGGGCACTTGGGGTGCTTACCTACGAATTTATGGTCGGAAATCCGCCCTTTGAAGAAAGAAGCAGCGTTAATGGTTAGTGCCTTTGCATAGTCATGCAAGCCAAGACTTATCTTGCTGCAGCCACATATCGACGAATTGCAAAGGTTGATCTTCGTATACCTTCCCATATTTCACCTGAAGCGAGAGACTTGATCTCCAAGGTGAGCTTTCTCCTCGATTCCGTTATGCATGCCAATCTTGTCATGTAGCTTCTAAAATACAACCCGGAAGAACGACTTCCCTTGGTGGAAGTTTCCCGACATCCCTGGATAGTGAAATACCGTCCAAAGGGTGCCTCACGAGGTGGGAGTGAGGCCTAGGTCCAATAACATTTCACTGGTTATCAATTTTGCAAATCAGCTTGCTCTCAAGTGTTTCACCATATCTAGTCCGAGTATGTACTTTTTGCGTGTACTGATGCTGGCGTTACATGCACAATATATGATCCTGCAATCTGCGGAGGACGGACCCAGCATTGCAAAACTCGTCTGAAGCGCAAGCGCGCCTTTGATATTAAAAGTCATCTATACTGTGGTCCAAGTTGGAATGAATAACAGGAAGATGATATCGTCTAACTAACGGCCACCGTTCCTGAAGAATGCTTGCAGGAAGCATAAGCAACAAGGAGTACCATACTTCAGTATATCATCGAAGACATGTCTGCCCGCATTCGGTTGTAGTCAAGGAGTCCTTCGATGGGCCCAAGAGCTGCGATCGAAATCTATGCGAGGAACATCAATACCCACATATTATAAAATAGGACACTGGAACGTACATCCTTATCCCAGAGATATTTCTGAGCAACACGTCGGATTTCTTCACGGGTAACAGCATCGACGGCGTTCTCAATTTGTTTGGGTGTCATACGACGACCGGTGGTGACCAGTTGTCGACCAATGTCTTCAGCGATAGCAGTCGTTCCATCTAGGCTGAGGAGAAGGCCAGCTTTAAGTTGACTTTTAGCGCGTTCAACCTCAACGTCGGTAGGAGCCATAGACATGCGAGCCCATTCCCTGAGTGTGAAATGGGCCATATCATCGAGGTTCATGAGGTTCTCCGACACCAGATAAATACCCCAAAGACCAGTGTCCGAGTAAGATGTGGAGAAAGACATGAAGCTATTGGCGAGGTTGTTTGAAGAAATAATGTGAGAAAGTCGGGAAGAAAGCAGAGGCGATGCACCCAAGGAACGGTCCCAGTTACCCATGATCGATTGCATTACCAGCATGGGGAAATAGTCAGGGGAACTCCATCCCACGCCTTCAACAGCAATAGCAACATGGGCACACGGGAGTTCGTCGTCACGAATCCGAACTTCTGAGCCGACAAAGTCAGTGCGAGGGTGGGCAAGACGACCCAGAGGAATGGGATTAGGGGAGACAGGGAGGGACGAGAAATGCTTTTCGGCCAACTTTACAAGCTCCTGGTGATCAACACCGCCTGCACCGACCAGAACCATGCGATCAGCAGTGTAGTTGGTGTTGATGTAATTCGCGAGATCATCACGCTTGATGGACAAAATGTTGGCTTTCGGACCAAGAATTGTCCGTCCGAGGGGCTGCCCTGTGGAATGTTGGCAACTGCATGAGGGAGGAGAGTAAGGACATACCTTGGAATGCGACAGAATGAAGATGGTCGAAGACAACTTCTTCAAGTTGTTTGTCAACTTCCTGTTGCTCACGGAGGATAACATCTCGCTCGCGCTCAACCGCAGCAGTATCGAGTTTGGACTTTTGAAGTATGTCACTGATGATATCAACAGCAACCGGCACGTCCTTGCGGAAGCTCTTGGCGTAGTAAACGGTTTGTTCACGGGAGGTATACGCGTTCAAGTGTGCACCAAGGTTCTCTACTTCTAGCTCAAGAGCGTGTTGGTTTCTGCGACTTGTTCCCTTGAAAGCCATGTGTTCCAAAAAGTGTGCAGTCCCGTTCGTTTTGTCCGTCTCTGCGCGGGAGCCTGCGTCTATCCAGACACCGACAGTAGCCGTCTGTGCATGCGGATGGGACTCTGTTGCAATAGTAAGACCATTTGGGAGTGTAGTCGTCTCGGTGATGGGCGCCGGGATGTTCACAGCCGTTGCGAACGACCTCGAGGGCCGCTGACGGTTGTGTCAGACCCTGAACTGAGCTCACGGGATAAACTCACGGGATGACGGGCTATGCTGCGAACGGCACGCCCCACCGACGCCGACAATGTTCGGGAGACCATTCAGAAAAAAAAAGGCAAAGGGATTCTGCCTCGACCAAAAGCTCGGGTGTTCTCGGATAGCCGGAAATTGCCGATTTTCATCCTCCGAATACTCACGTGACATCTAGTACACTATAACGAATGTACTACAATTTAACTACAATGACCATCTCACACGTCCCCCCGGAACGACACACTTCCAAAGCCCTTGTGTGCCACGAGAAAGGGTAAATCCATCCTCAGATGCCGCGAGAAAAGCATTCGAGACAACTAAACGATCATCGCCTGCTGCTGGGTCATTTGCAACTTTCTCCTCCCCGAAGCTTGCTCCCGAAGTCATCTCTGGCGCAACGAGCAGCGAAATGTTGTTGGGTATGGTGTCAGAAACGTATGCCGGGGCGTCCGGAACAGGGTCTTTGGGCAAGTGATATAGCTGGCAACGTAGTCCCAAATTAACAGCGATGCTTCCGGTAAACTGATCAACTCACGCGAACGATAGAACCTTCTCTCGGTGCTGACGCAGCTTCGAGAGCGATACCTCCACGTGACGGATCACCCGCATTAATGCGGTGAAGCTGAGAAACCTAAACGGTCCAATAGAGAATAAAATATGTTAGTTATCCAGTGATACACGGGACGCAGGATGGAATACGGGTGGTACTGCGTACCTGTTGAGTTGAAGGATCTATGACACCGACATAGAATTCGTCTTCCTTTCCCACCCATGTTGTATGTGAGGAGGAAAGACCATGTTTTCGGATTGCGTTGAGTAGTAATTGAGTGGGATTTCCTGAATCTAGTGATAGGATCAGATTCCCTTCAGAGCTGACAACGAAAAAAAAAAAAATGCAGCTTATTAGAATCGTTTATCGGATAGAGGGGAAGAGGTCCTACCTCGTGACGTTCAGATTACGGCTGAGCGCGACTAGTGGAGGGAAGGAAAGCTCGACCGTCGGTGAAGAGGAAAAGGGGGAGGCGAACGCGATGCCAACGGCCCCTTCTGATAAAATTGACCCGTTGTAGAAAAGCGTGACTGGGCGACCGGTAATGAAGGGAGTAGACGAGGCGATGAGAGAAAACTGCACACCAGATAGGGATGTGAGACGGAAAATCGGCCGAAAGGAGGTGACGATGTTACAGACCTTGTTCGCATGCGGAAACGCGTCTTGCAGCACATTTGCAAGCCCCTCTGGTGCCTTGTCAGAGAAATAGAAGATATTATCGATGGCAAATGGGCTAACGAATGTGGTATTGAGAAGGGGTGTTGTTAAGAAGGGGAGACATACTCAATATTTCGCAGTCCAGTAGGCAACGTGTCTGAATCTAAGCCATTTCCATGTCCTGACGACGATGAACAACTTGCCGAGGTTGCGGTACCGCGATCCCAGACGTGCTCCCAGTTAACCTTGCCACCAGAGTCGGAAAGATCACTGAGGGTTTGCATTCGTGAGTCCTCAGTATTGAGAGATATTGCTTTCCTCGCGTCCTCAACAATAGGCTGCTTTCGGGCAGCGTGCCTCCCAACACGTGCTTCTGCAGGACCCGAAATCGTGGAACGGAAGGACACACCGTTGACAAACGCGTACGCGAGAGAGCATGAATGGGGATCATGAAGTGGTGCGGATATGCAGCCGACATGCTTGGGATAGAGCTGGGTGAGGGTGGATATGATCTGAGATAGGACGTCTGAGGGAGTTGTCGACGAAGGTGCAAATGCGAAGAGGAGGATGGGATTTTCTAAGGACGGTTCATGTCTCCTCTGGAGTGACTGGAGAAGGGTGCTGAGCAGTGACCGCGCACATCGAGAGCTGTACGTGACCGCGGTGGACATCCTCGAATCAACAACACACGCGTTCCGCTGATGGTGACCGTATCCGTCCTAAATTCGTGTTCGGATTTGCGCAGATCAACTGTTTCTACTAGTAGGTATATCCTTCAAGTGACTAGCGTTCAAATCGATGCATCAGCTACCGGTCAGAGTGTTGCACGTCTCCTGATTCCAGAGCCCAAGAGACTTATCAACGTTCAGCGTAGTATGCATATCTGGCTAACAAGGATTTTCTACTAGTAGCAGGAGAGGTGGAAATCAGCGGCAAATGTTATTTCAACGATTCGTCGAGACCACCGCCGATGGTTGTTTGCATGACAGTGACACCACATCGGACACGGAGCAAAGTGACTCAGTATAGGAGAATTGGTGCGAGGAGATGTGGAATCCTTTTGCTGACGAAGTTTATGTTTGGCCCTACTTACTAGTAGCAGTGTTGATACAAACTAGAGCACTTGTTCTCTTTCCTTAGTCATTTACCGATTTGAGTGTCCTGATGGGCGAAGGGTCAATGCATCTCGGTTGAGGTGAATTGCCTGCTATTAAGATTCATCAGAGATAGGGTTGTAAAAGCGATACTGTTTGTCAGGTTTCAGGCAAAAGAGGTAAATGATAAACGATTAATTAAACAACGGACGTGCCGCCCGCAGAAACTTGTACTCCTGGTGTCAAGGCTGGATCCAGCCAGCCATGCCACGTAGGCTCCCCTCAGCTCAAACGGACAATCCGTTTCCTCAACCGTAAATGTGCGATATCCCCTTCTT
>JBBPQR010000585.1:0-10044 GCA_038092615.1 Boletus sphaerocystis | reverse complement strand
TGCCCTATCGACTACTGAAGCTGAGTATGTCGCTGCATGCGAGGCTGGCAAGGAGATCGGCTGGATGCGCAAACTGACGCTGGAACTCGGATTCGGGGTCCAAGGTGCATCCACCCTCCATATGGACAACCAGTCCGCAATCCAGGTGGCGAAACATCCGGAACATCATGGCCGAATGAAGCATTTGGACCTTCGATGGTATTGGTTGAGAGATGTGGTGGATAAAGGACTCATTGCGCCGACATTCCTCCCGACTGGTGAGATGCCTGCGGATCTACTCACAAAGGCATTGGCTCGAGTCAAGGTAGAGCATTTCTGCGAAATGCTGGGTCTTGGGAAGAGTTAGCAGAGATGCGCAATCAGAGGGGTGTGTTAGAGGTGTGTTGCGCACTCTGCGCATTTTATATTTGTTGTTGTATCCTAGCTAGGTATATAGTCGGAGTTCCACAGTCAGCGCTTCTTTAGTTCTGACTGTGGACTCCAGGTATGTGTACTCCATACTATCTATAATATCAGTTATGACTGTGGACTCCAGCTGTGCGATCCCAGCTGTTTAACACAGGGTGCAACCACTGTCCCACTCAACTTGGCACTCTGGCATCACCGATTTGCGCACCACAATACGTGTGGCATCAAGTTACGTTACTGATGGAGCGCAACCTGGTCACTGGTAAGCGTGACAGAGGAAGCCCCACTACGAAAATAGTTTTCTCATGCTGCCCCAGCACCCTTACCAGTCGGCCCAGAGACACCCCCAACTGCGCCTGCGCATGTACAAAGCCCCATTGGCATTGAAGCGCATCTACCTCGCAGAATACACCAACCACCACGCGAATGCTGAAAGCTAAGCCCTGCTCAGCTTGTGGACAATCAAGAGGACTATAATGATGAAGAAGCTAATCTGGCCCATGCTGAAGTGCTGGTTCTGCCCACCCGATGGGGTCCCTGCAGTACCTATTCTGCACTACATGCCCTGATTTCGGATGCCGAGCAATACACGAACTCATACATACCTTTGCCCAGGAGAATTTCAGCATACATCTCTCGTAGTCACTGCTTTAAGTCCCTATCAATCCAACTCTATTCATAGTACTTTGACATCATCTCTATGTTAGAGGTGTGTTGCGCACTCTGCGCATTTTGGCTGATGTGCCACACATTGTGGCGCATATTGGTTGTCGTATCCTAGCTAGGTATATAGTTGGAGTTCCACAGTCAGTGCTTCTTCAGTTTCTGACTGTCGACTCCAGGTTCCAGCTATATACTCCGCACTATGTGTAATATCAGTTTCTTCTGACTGTGGACTCTAGCTGTGCGATTCCAGCTGTTTAAAAGTTTATGAGCCCTGCGCTCCAGTCGCACCAAATTCGCCCAGTGTCCCACAGTGGAAAACTTCTCGCCTCACAACTCTCTTCTCTTCCCACTCTGCCTCCTAGCATGTAAGTCATGTTCTCCATCTACTAGCCAATGTTCGGGTGATGTTGGCTCAGATGGGAATAGTAGTGATGATGATGGTAATGGTATTGATCTTGCCTAATAAAGTTAGCTATTCCAGTGTGTTATTGTAGGCATCTGATATCAATAATATAAGGGCTTGTTGTCACAATTCTATCTACCACCACGAGACACTACCGAATAACAACACTATGACAACACTTGATTTACTATGATATACTATGAATTTAGCCAATACAACGAGACACTATGAGACACTATGACAGTGCTGTCAAGTTGGACCCTCACTGCGAGCACTATGATACTATGAAGCACTGTCCAGTACTGGACAGCTAATGCTGGATTTGCTGATGCTTGGTGGTGTGGCAGGCATGTGTGGGTTGCCCATCCCAGGATTGTCGATTGTTTCATTCATGCAGGTGGTGAGGGTTGTGGCTGAGGCATATGGGACAGATGGATTTGCATTTGGTGGTGTCGCCATTGGACGGTCTGTGGGGGGAATTAGGTGGGGGGAGGAAGGTGACATCTGAGAGGTAGGTCCAGGACTTGTGGGTTGCAAAAACGAGAGTTTTGGGGAGATAGGGAGTGGGAGTCGCAGTGACACTTATGTGGGAGCTCAGCATTTTGAGAGTTGTAGAGATAGTGTCGCGGGGCAACATGATTGTGATGATGAGAGGTATGGGCTCTCATGTGCAGTTTCCAACTGGTTGCCCAGTAGGGGAGAGTGGAGGGGTGTTATGGCACCTCCGTAGTCCAAAGAGCGCATGGAGTCATGCTCCTGACTGGTCTTAGGACTCTGGTCGTGGGAGAGACACAAACCGGGGTCCATGGGCGTCGAGACAGGCTTGCAATCGCCCATATTTCATGCAGTTTCAAGTGCTTGGATAGATCTGTGATGGTCTGCTTGATTGTGTCGAGGGATTTGCATGTGAATGTCATATCATCGATAAACACAGGGAGGATGAACTGGACATCACCTCAGAGATAGATATACACAGCGGCGTCCGAGTAGATCTGGGAGAATTCCATAGACTCGACAGTGGTGCGCATCTTGCGATTCCAGTGATTTCCACCCTGTTTTGTGGTATAGAGACAGCCTTCTTCAGCAAACACACCAGTTCCCTGCGATCTCCCTCGGCAAAGCCTTCTGGCTGCTCCATATCGACATCGCAGTCCATTTCGCCATTTAGATACGCATGGGAGATGTTCACTGACCATTGATGGAGATCTTGATGCGCATTCAGCGCAAGAATAACACGGAGGTTGGAAGACGCACTGTGGGGGCAAATACCCTCGGCCTGCTGGAACGACGTAGGGTAGGTAGCACCGGAACTGAACCACCACCCTATGGGCCACATCAGCTTCGTCTGAATCGTCCACAAGGTGAGTAGGGCTTAGTTTCCACCATTCATGTAGTCGTTGGCGTCTTCTGGGAGGGAGAGGCGCTGCAATGCCAATGGGGCTCTGTACAGGCACAGCCGTAGCAGGTGGGGGTGTTTTGGGGGTATGTGGTAAGGGTGGTGGGACAACCAGAGGTGTAACGGGGTCTGCATCCCGTTCCTCATCAGGATCATGCACCTCCCAGGATGTAGAACCCGAGGACGGGAAATCGTCGCCTACCTCTGAGAGTTATCGCTGTGAGAGTCACACCAGATGGACCATGAGTCATGTTGGATGGTAAACCAGGAAGTCCTTCATCGAAGTCAGTCAGAGTGTTCAGCAATGATGGTGTGCTTGGTGATAGGATTGTAGAATTGCACATACGCTGTAGAGCTCTAGACACGGAAGTGGGACAAATCTGGTTTGCGTCCATGCCACAGTTTGAAGGGAGCGGCATCGTTGACAGCCATGGTAGGCCAACAACGATTCCAGACATGGTCGAGTGAAGCAAGTGCCTCACCCCAAAACGCCATGGCCAGACCTGATTCTGCCAGCATGGCAGTGATGCGCTGAGAAAAGGCCTTTGTTACACGATTAACATGCTCAGCAACCCTATTCTGCTGGCGAGGCGCCCTGACAGTCAATACTGCTGAACAGAGGCACTGGTCTAGACAAGCGAGCAAAGGACATGTGGGTGGACTCGCTATTTTGGGGCGATGTTGAGCAACCACTGACCAGCTGTTTTGTCCTGCGTCCCATCCCAAGCGGTCTCATTGGCTCCAGCAGCGGTAGGACAAGTCTCTTTTCCATGCACAAGGCGCCAGAGACCTTTAGAGCGCAAGCGAGCCTTTATTTCTTCGGTCCATGTGTTGTAGTTTGTTCCATGAGGGCCTGGTGAGAGTGTGATTGATGTTCTAAGGACATGGTGTGAAGGGGAGAGATAGGAAGCGAAGAGGAAGGGTGTGTATGCAGCGAAGAGCAGCAATGGGAAGTGAGTTATGTGGCAAGAAGTCTTACAGTATGCGACAACGAGCTGAGCGAATTTGATTCGACTAGAGCGCAGGGCTCATAAGCTGTTAAACAACTGGCATCGCACAGCTGGAGTCCACAGTCAGAAACTAAGATTGCACACAGTGCAGAGTACACATACGTGGAGTCCACAGTCAGAAACTGAAGAAGCACCGACCGTGGACCTCCGATTATATACCTAGCTAGGTGCGCCACAATGTGGCGCATTAGCCAAAATGCGCAGTCTGCACAACACACCCCTAACGCTTTCTTGATGTGGTGCAGGTATGATCTTTTTGGCCGGTAGAAAGTCATGGAAAGACTTGCATAGTCTACTCTGGCATTGGGGCTTTGACAGTAGTGACAGGGTGTAGGGTTAAGACATCATCTGAGTTGGTGATGCCCAGAGTGTCCTTGGCTTGGGACCATTGTGTTTTAATGGTTTCAAAGCAGCCCTCGTGTTGAACAGCTGGAATCGCACAGCTGGAGTCCACAGTCAGAAACTGGATTGCACATAGTGTGAACTACACATACCTGGAGTCCACAGTCAGAAACTGAAAATGCGCTGACTGTGGAACTCCGACTATATACCTAGCTAGGATACAACAACAAACATGCGCCACCTTCTGGCGCAGTACCCAAAATGCGCGGCGTGCGCAACACACCTCTAACACCTCGTGCGTGAAGTACCACAGTTCATTTTTTGGCGTGGTTATTGGAAGGGGCAAGGAAGAATAACTTTAGGTGGAAGTTTGCCCTTGGCAAAATCACTGATTTTGAAATTCTTCTTCTCAACCTCTCAGTTCTCTGGCTCCTCCACATCTTCGCCACAATATTGTTTGCTCGTGTCTTGTTTGGGGAGGATCTGGGGGCAGACGCTCAGGATTCAGGGCCTCTGCATCATGTTTGAGGTTACATGCATCCATTCGAAGCTGGTTGTCAGCATCCCAAATGTCCGCTAGGCAGTCAGCAGCTTTCTGCTCATCTGTTTCACTGATGTGCATAAGTGCTTCTCAGACTGTCAGGATGCGGCGGATGTGAAATGCGGATGACCTTCCAGCACAGGATCAGCCATGGGTGAGGGTGTGAACAAGCATGAGCAAGTTTGCTGTTTAAGAAGAAGCAGCAGATGAGTGGGGAAAAGTTGAGGAGCAGAAGATGAGTATTAAGCTAAATACTTCTTTCAAGTGTGGGGTGCATGTTGTGTGTGTTACGCTTCAGGGAGAACACTTAGTGTATGAAGAGGTACAACACCATCCTGAAGAACACTAGAAGATCCGGGATCAAAGAGGTTAATTAATTATGACAAGGGGAACAAGGGACTTAGCATGACTAAGAATATAAGAAAGATGTAATGCATTGGGTAATACAAGGTAGGTGATGAGGTATATATGATCTCTATGTAAGAAAATAAAAGATCAAGAAAGGTTATGGAACACAGGGAATACTTGCCATAATAAGGGAGATGGCTATGGAGAAGAAGATATCATCGATGTGGAGATAACAATATAAAAAGTGATAAGACCATTAGGATGGCAAAGAAAACTGCAACAATACTTCTTATTGCAATCAAACCTCCTGGTTCGAAGTTTTAACAGCAGAGTGGTAGGTGAAGAAGATGGTGACAAAGAGGGTGGGTGAGGGACATAACGGAAATGCATAAGAGTAGATGAGAGGAAAAGGAAGTTGTACCTTAAAGGTGCTAGTCAGTCATGGAAGGAGGAGTTATTGTTTGTCACTACTTCAGCATCAGAAGAATCAGTAGAAAAAACTGAATATTCAACAGTTAGTGCATTGCGACAGCATGGGAAGAAGAGCTAAGTTGATCTTTGACATGTTGAACAATATATGGAAGGTGAATGCATTCGCCATACCAGTTAACAAGGACTGGACTAAAGGAGCGTTGTGGGATTTGTATAGGAGGTGGGAAGGATGTTGTGTGAGGGGAGGATGTAGAAGAAGAGGGAAGTTTCATGAGACTGGAATCTGGATTGGTGTTACACTGTGGACAGGACGTAAAGGGACATTGCATGTCGTAGCAATGTCCAATGTGGTGGCAGACATAGTAGGAACATTCAAATTGTGGGTGATTGGGAATGTCTTACCATTCGAAAGTGGGGGATCCTGCCCAGGATGTTGTGTTTCAGTGAAGAGAGTACAGCTTTTTATAGGTGGAAAGAATAGTGGAAACATGACAGAGATTAGGCAGCGACATACTAAGCTTCAGTAGTAGTAGACAGGGCTATGATGGGTTGGACATCTAGGAAACGACGCTAGTACCGCTTTTGATGACATATGTGCCAGTAGAACATCCAGAGCCCTTGCAACCGCCATGATTGGCATCAGAGAATGTGAAGAAGAGTTCAGAAGTGCAGGTGATACCGAACTCTATACTACCTTTGATATACCGGAACAGGTGTTCAATTGCATTCCAGTGGGCATCACCAGGATCAGATGTGAACGAGGCAGGCTGACCTACATACATACAGCAAAGGCTTAAAGAGCCTAAGTAAACAAACTTCACAAACTGGTGAGCCTCAGCATTTGAGAGCTGACTACTCATAGGAGGGAAAATGTCGTCATGTGCAGTACTAGCTGCCATCTTCTTCAACTCATTGTGCCAGAGTGCAACATCTTCGAAAAGCTAGGGGGGTAGGCAAAATGGGCATGAAGTTAGCTGATTAGAATACATACCAGATGATAGATGTTTGGTATTTTGGATAGTATTTTTCCTTTTTGACACTCTGAGCTTTTTGCGTTCACTTTTTATGGTTATAATGAATGATCATATTTGACATGAAACACCCTCATAGGGTTTATCTCCTGTTTGAGATTCACTGTTGTTTTTTCGCTTAGATGTATTTTATGGTGCAATGAACATTAGAACTAGAAGTAGGAGTGTTAATTGCCATTGATATTAGTTTGGAGGAGGATGGTACTGGAGGTGAATTTGGAGGTATTGGTAGCGATAGCAAATGAGGCAGAGTGATTAGGGATATAGAGAACTAGTTTTAAGTGAAAGAGTGCTTTTAGGTGATTGAAGGCAGCTTTAGGTGTCTGAAACCGGATGGGAACCTGAACGAGTTAGACCTGTGATATAGGCCTAACGAGGGAACTAATAGAGATGATGCGATGAGTGTTGGTGTCGTAGTCAACAATGAGAGTGATGGTGAATGTAGACATTGGTATTGAAATGTAGAAACGACGTAGCATCCGATTACAAGGATAAGGCGACTAAGTGCAAGGGTAGAGAGAGGAGTAGTAAACAAGTGTCCCAGGCCCCCAAGGGAGAGTAAGACAAGTGAATAGGACTGGGGAGAGATGACGTAGAGAAAGGGTTTATATATGTAAATATGGTGCTTTAGGATAGGTCGTCTGAGTCCGAAAGTATTGAGGGCCGGTGTGAGAGAAAGAAGCACAGAAGAAAGATAAGGAACACAAGGTGTCCATAAGGCGTGACATCATAGATAAGACGATGGTCTGGACTGAGTCTGAACCAGAAGTCATGTGGTTCCCATGGTCATGTGCAGAGGTTATGTGACGATGAAGAGCGGAATGTCACGTGATCCAAAAGAGGGGTAAGTCAGGTGACTAGGTCACGTGACTGCGAAAGTGAAAATGGCTAAGTACGATGAAGTGAAGAAAGAGTGAAAAATGTAGCGTGAGGGTCCTAAACTATAACAGTGTTCAAGACCAGGTAAGGTTTTTCTTGGTTAGGTCAATGAGGGGGCAAGCGATGTTAATAGTTAGGGATGAAATGAAGGTAGAAGCTGGCAAAGCTAAGAAAGGAGCGGACATCCTTGACTTTTGAAGGAGTGGGTCAAAGGGAGATCCCTTTGAGTTTCACTGAGTCCATAACGAGTTGACCTAGTTTGACCATCATTCTGAGGTAGTGTAGGTTCAAAGAGTCCCTTGTGGGTCACGAAGGTGGCTTTCCACTCCTGGCCATTTTTTATGTAAATATTGTTGTAGCCCCAGTAGATGTCAAACTTGGTGAAAAGTTTGGCTCCCTGGAGTTTGTCCAGGAGGTCAGAGATGAGAGGAAGAGGGTAAGCATTGTGGACAGTTTGTTTGTTAAGATAATGATAGTCTTGGCAGGGTCAAAGACCTCCATCCCCCTTTTTGATAAAGAAGAAGGGTGAGACTTGTAGGGAATTGGAAGGTTGTATCTTTCTGAAGGTGAGGTTTTCATCAAGGAAGACTTCAGTGGCTTTCTTTTCATCAGGAGAGAGGGGATAAACCTTTCCGATCTTGAGGGTAAAGGAATCCTTGAGGTTAATTTTGTGGTCATAGGGTCAAGAGAGGGGGTACATGATCTGTAGCTTCTTTGGAGAAGACTGTGGCAAACTCTGAGTACTCTAGGGAAAGGGTTACTTTGGTTTTTTGGCAGCAATGGCAAGTTCAGTGGAGTGTGTGACCTTAGTTATGGTGGGAGAGGACGCAGGGATGAATCTGGATCTGTATTTGATGATTTGGTTGATGATGTAATTGGTGTGGGTGTGGTGGAGGTATATATTTTTGGATTCTACCAAAAGGTAGTTATAAAGATGGGAGTCATGGATAGCATGGATATTGACATATTTAAGCGGTTAGGGAGGAGTTATATAATAGGATTTGTCATGTCTATTGGTGTCAGCAATGAAGGAGGGGTAGAGAAGTTTGGACTCGTTGATAGATTCATCCAAGGTGAGTGTTTATATTATTCAGTTGATCAAGGGATGGCTTTTCAAAGCCAGAGGAGTCTGAGGATGGCATTGACCTTTCCTAAGGCCATGACATAGAACATTACTTGTTGGGCGAGGCCTTCAATGTTAACGAAGAGGGTACATGTGTGCAAAATAATACCATTCTTGTTGTAGGAATGGTCAGCATTGTGAGCTTGGAATTGTTTTTCAAATTTGACAGTAGGAAGATTATATTTGCGAACAAACTGCCAATCAATACAGGAGAGTTCAGCACCACTGTCAACCAGGGCATGGGTGTTGCCAGTTTTCATGGTGTGTAAGGGTACAATGAACTAAATGGGGATTTCCATAGATTTGGGAATGGTTTATACAGTTACAGAGGGACAAGTACAGGGAGGATCTCACATCAATCAAGGCTCCTGTTTTAAAAATCCAGTAGTACAAAGGAGATGTGACGAACAATTTCTTTTTTATTGTCGTCATCTATATCTATAAGTTTGGGGAGTTCTTCATCATCCTTTTTGATGGTTTGAACTTTTTTGGAGGGGTTGGAGAAGTAGGGACAGTTAGAGCTGGAGTGTCCAGGTTTCTGGCAGTGGAAACAGAGTTTCTTTTCAATGCAATGTTTTCATTCATTGAGGGTGAGTTTGATGATGTGGATTACATCAACATCCATGGCATTGGGATCTTTGGTTTTAGCAGTAGTGGTGGGTGAGAAGAATGAGAAGTAGGAATGGAAGGGTTTTGAATTGCATTTAGTGATCTCATCAGCACGGTCTTTCTGTGTTTGGAAGTGGATAGCCTTTTTGTACCAGTTGCTGATGGTGATGGAAATGGTGTCCATGGCCATGATGTGATGCATGAGTTTGGGAGGGATTGTGGCTGAGTAGTAGCTGATGAGGACATTGTCATTGGTGATTTTTGCTTGGGAAACGGCATTTTGGAAGTCAGCGGTGAAATGGGTAAGGGAAGGGTTGTAGGAGAAGGTGCCATCCTTGTGTTTTTCTTGGTTTATCCATTTGGTGGATAGCCAAGCGATGGCATTATTGGTGATGTTATGGTGTTTGAAGGTGGATTTGAATTTGGTGGTGAAGGCAGAGAATGCCCCCATAGATATAGTGGACCCAGTGATAGTGGAGTTGTGGAATGTAGATGTCCAGGAGGTGGCTAACCCTTTGGTCATGTAGAAGAGGGCGAAGGTGATTTTCTTTTTATCGGTGTTGTAAACCTTCTTGTTTATCTCAAGGTAGAACATGACAGATTAGAGCCAAGGAACAGCTTGTTCTGCAGATCCATTGTAGGGCTCAGAGGCTCTGATGCAGAGTTCAACAGGTTTGTGGACATTCTGGATGGGGGTGGTAGTAGGGTGAAGAGTGTTGTTCGTTGGACAGGTGTGGGACTAGGGAGTGTTGGTACTCAGGGAATGACAAGAGTACCCGATAGCTGGTGGCTAAGGCAAAGGGTTTCATCCTGCTCTTCTTGAGTAGGAAGGTTTTCATTGAGGGATTCTTCTTCG
>JBBPQR010000584.1:0-10046 GCA_038092615.1 Boletus sphaerocystis | reverse complement strand
CGTGAAGCTTTCTGCGCTTCCCGTCATACGAAGGAGGACAGCAGCGGAGTGCTGACAGTTGTCCAGGCCCTCGTGACACTGGACCCAGATCTCGATCCTTACCCACCAGGCACGGAATGTTCTTCTGTTGCCGTCCCAGGTACCCGGTTCCGCGATAAGTTTGGCTGGTAGGCCCCTTGGTTATTGATCGAATAATGGTAAGAGTGGCTCTCCATTGGCATCAACACGGGGTCGACGGGGAATGGTGGTGGCGGTCTGTGTAGCTATTGATTCTCGTAACATGACTTGCATGTTGTTCATGGCTGTGATGACATCCCGCCATGTGGGACCATCGGACATTACACTAGACATTCTTGGCGAAACGGGAGGGATGGAAGGGGAGGAAAAGAGGGGTGATTCCGGTTCTAGTTCTGGAGATACCGGGATGGGTGACGCAGGGAGTTGAGAGGACGTAGTGGGAATATGTTTTCAAAGCCCGCGGTGTTTACTTTGGGTGATGGGCTTTTTTGGTGTGGGGCTTACAGACTCGGTGGGCAGAAGCGAGCTCGACTGCGGGAGTAGGGGTGCATGGACAGGCGGGTTCTGGTGTCAGAACACGCTGAGGTTTGATTGCAAGTGCGGGGCATCGAAGTTGACGAAATCCTTGAAGTGGACATATGGGATGTTTCATTCTTTAGGAAAGGGGCCCGGTTCTTGGTCATTCAGGTTGAAGTCGTCAGGGATGTTGTCGATAGTTGGTGGAGGAGGAGGAGTGGGTTGACAGAGATGAAAAGTGTGATAAAACTCTAGGGCATTATATTCCTGATGGTGTTCGGCGCGGTAGAGGAAATGAGTTCGCATGAAAGAGGAGAGGAATAAGACGCAGCAAGTTTGGGCAGTCCTATTCAGGTGAAACCGGATAGAGACCTGGACGAGTTAGACCTGTGTATTCACAGGGCTAACGAGGGAACTTATGGATACGATGGTGCAAGACTGAGTGTCATAGATGACAACGAGGGCAATGACGAATGTAGACGTTGGTATTGAGATATAGAAACAACGTAGCATCCAATGACGAGGATGAAGCGGCTAAGTGCAAGGGTAGAGGAAAGGAGTAGTAAACAAAATGTCCCAGGCCCCCAAAGGAGAGTAAGACAAATGAATAGGACTGGGGATAGACGACGTAGAGAGAGGGTTTATATATGTAAATATGGTGCTTTAGGGTAGGTCATCTGAGTCCGAAAGTATTGAGGGCCGGTGTGAGAGAAAGAAGCAAAGAAGAAAGATAAGGAACACAAGGTGTCCATGAGGTGTGACATTATAGATAAGGCAATGGTTTGGACTGAGTCTGGACCAGAAGTCATGTGGTTCTCACGGTCACGTGACGATGAAGAGCAGAATATCATGTGATCTAAGAAAGGGGTAAGTCATATAACTAGGTCATGTGACTGTGAAAGTGAAAGTTGCTAAGTACGATAAAGTGAAGAAAAAGTGAAAAACGTAGCGTGAGGGTCCTGAACTATAACAAATAAAGACTTATATGATGAGTAAAAATAATTGTGACCAATATGAATAGTGTAAGCACCTCATGTGATAGATAAGATTACATGGTAAGATTAAATAATGTAAGGGCAAGTCTAGACTGATCAGTGACTAATAAATGATTAGTAATGTTAATGTTGCATAAGCATTAGCTATGTGTCAGTCTAGTTTAACCAAAACATAGTGCTAAGGTTAAATCTCAACACTCCTCCTCACTATTCATATTGGGAATGGTATACAGTAAGGGTTAGTTGTCATCTACCCTCTAGGAATTTTATTTTTCCTGGGTTTTTGGTAAAGATATCTGTGAATTGTGAATTAGTGGCAACATAATAAAGTTTGATTTCACCATATTCAATAGCTTCACAAATATAATGTTGTGAAATGTGAACATGGTTAGTTCTTTCTTCTTGTGCAGAATTCGAAGCTAAAAAGATTGCCCCCTGATTATCCACATATATAGGTATATGCTCTAGTGGAATTTTGATTTCTCCAAAGAGATTTCATATTCACTGTAATTGTTTAGTGCATTCTGTCATTCCACAATACTCAGCTTCTATAGATGAAAGCCAGATATGCTTTTGTTGTCTGGAAAGCCAAGGGACTATTCTATTTGCAAGAAACATTATATATCCAGTTGTTGAATGAGATGTTTCAACATCTCCTGCCCAATCTGTATCAGAATAAGCAATGAGACCTGAATTGTTACCTGTCACTGTGTATTTAATACATGTCTCAGAATGCAATAAATAGCAAATTATTTGAATCACTT
Organism: Boletus sphaerocystis; assembly: GCA_038092615.1. Taxonomy (NCBI): domain Eukaryota; kingdom Fungi; phylum Basidiomycota; class Agaricomycetes; order Boletales; family Boletaceae; genus Boletus; species Boletus sphaerocystis. Next base: position 7,753 of record JBBPQR010000584.1, on the reverse strand, counting down.
TCTGGAAATGTTCTTCTGAAGGATTAGAAGAATATTATGACATTTTGATAACAGATCTTTACCTTCATTAGATCTCAGAATATAACTGGTAGGTAGAGGAATATTTGTTTCTTTACAATTTTCTTGAGCAAATCGCTTTGTGGCTTTAGAAGTGTATTTGTTTTGATCAAGGATAAGAGATCGCTTAGATCTATCTCTGGTAATATGCATTTCCAGGTATTCTTTTGCTTTGCCAAAATCTCTTAATTTCTATTTTTGCATAAATTTCTTTTGAGAGAAAGAACCTGTGCTTTATTGCTATTGAGAAAGAGAGCATCATCAATGTAAATAACAATAAGAATAATGTCTTTTCCAATGAATTTAATATAAACTCCTAAGTCAGAGGTACATCTTTTGAATCTGAAGGAAACAAGGCTTTGACAAAGTAGCTTATTCCATTGAAGAGCTGCTTGTTTAAGACTGTAAATGGCCTTTTATAGGTAATAGACATTTTGTTCCTGACCCTTTATTACAAAGCCTTCAGGTTGCATCATATAGATTTCTTTGTCTAGCTTACCAAAAAGAAAGGCAGTTTTAACATCTAGTACTTCAATTTCCCAATCATACAGTGCTGCAAGTGCAAGAACCAGTCTCACTGTTTCAAATCTTGCAATAGGAGAAAAGGATTTTTCATAATCTATTTCAAAGATTTGAGTAAATCCTTTAGCAATGAAACAAGCTTTAACTTGATTGCCTGGACATATGGCAAATACTCATCTCCCTTTGCTAAATTGTCTTCCTTTAGGAAGATCAACAAGTTTTCATACTTTATATTCATGTAAAGACTTTATCTCATCTTTAGCAGTATCATACCAAGCATTTTGTTGATCTTAAGAAAGCTTTGCTATATCTTGGTATTGCTTTGGTATCATCCATTCCCCATAATTGATAGCTTGTGTGAAATGGTGCTACATCCATTTTACACTATACATTTCTCCAAGATTCTTACTTTCATTAGTAGATCTCTGTTCTTTTTGAACAGGATCTGATCGAATCAGTAATTTAGTTCTAGATAAAGACTCCTTCTAAATTGGTGTTAGTCCTTCTCTTATGTTTTACTCTATCTTGACTGCAGGTCAGTTACCATATGTATTATCTGGTAAGATGCAGGATTGAGGAACACAATTAGGTCTGTGTTGCTCAAGAGAAGGTCTAAATGAAGATTTCTCATCATATGTAGAGTGATATTGATGAAGACAAATGTAGAATTTTGATAGTATTTCTCCAAGACATTGTCTAGAATGCATCCAAACTATAGGTATTGGAGCAGGTACTAACCAGTGATCTTTGTCTGTTGGTGAAGGAGGTGAATCTAAAACTAAGAATTATTTGTATTGATGATGATTCTCAATATTGCTTCTATGTCCTATATCCAGTTTAGGTCTTCTTACACCAGGACTTATTGGTGTAAAGGGCAATCTTAAAAGTGGAGGACTTGGACTTGATTTAGGACTAAAATGAAGTGGAGATTCAGATCTTGGTGGCACTTGTGGAGGTATCTATTGATTTGGATCAGGAGAATTGCCACAAAGAATTATGATTAGTATGTAAATATGACGTGTGGATGGTTTAGGGTCTGGTTAATCCTGCATTTCATTATTTGCTCTTTCGTTGTTGATGGGAATAGGGGTAGGTCCATCTACTTGGTCTCTGGAACAGTGTGGAAAATAGTTTTTATCAAAAGTGGCATTAGTAGCAACAACAACTGTATGCTTTTTGTTTTGACCAAAAGCACTAACCTTTGGTGTTTAATTCATACCCTATGAATATCATTTCCTCAGATTTGGGAGACAGTTTGTCTTGCCATTGTTCTGGAGGAATGAAAACATATGCTTTATGTCCAAACACTCTGAGGTATGATGCATTAGGTTTATTCCCATTGAATATTTCTATGGGAGTTTTCCAATCATGATGATATATGGGTTGTCTATTATACAAATGTACTGATATCTCTATAGCATCTTGCCAGAACACTTTAGGAAGGCAAGCATGCTGATGCATCACTTCAGCCTTTTCTATAATGGTTCTATTAAATCTCTTAGCTCTATCATTCTGCTGAGGTGTGTGAAGGACTAAAGTCTAATGAGTGATGCCTCTGGAAGTGAGGAATATCTGAAACTCATGAGACATGAATTCCCCCCCACAATCTGAACATACAGAGGTGAGCATATGGCCAGTGAAGGTCTCAGTTCAAGAAACCATGTTATGGAAATTAGACAAACAATCTGACTTTGCCCACAAAAAGGAAAGTAAGGTGTACCTTGAATAATTGTCAATAAAAGTGAGGACAAACCTGGTAATTAGGTGTATACCAAACTTTCTCAAGACAAACTGTAGGAGTTACTCCTCCATTGATCTGTTGGATGAGGATAGTACTGGGTTCATGCATGGACACTTTAGATTCAAAGCTTAACATACTTCCATGCCTAGATGTACAAAATCTTCAATGAATGGAGATAAGTGGTTTGTACATCCACTGTTAATCATCTAATGAGATCTGCTGAAGGCAGACTTCTTATCACTCTGAAGTGTATTTGCTTCAATGTAATAGCAAAGGTATTGGTTGGATTCCTCATTATAGAACATGTTCATGTCTGGATTAGTTACTCTATAAGTACCACCACTCTCACATATAGAAATATATCCTTCGTGTGTTCTCCTTTCAGGTAAATAATCTCTTCTATGTTGATTCCCTCCTTGTTGTAATGTATGAAATATGAGGGCAATAGAGTGAAACTCTTTGGTTTGTGTATAAGGAGTAGATAGTGAAGGAAAAAGTAGAATCTAAAGAATTAAAATGAGCATTGCTCAAAACTAAACCTTCTAAAGATAAAACAACTTTATTCTTTTTGTTTTTCTTTCCTTTTGCATCTCACTTTGGAAGTAGTAAAGAATTTTATTGCAAAGGCAACAATTCTCATCTCTCAGACAGTTGTGCTCCTAAGTCTGAGACTTTAGAAAGAGGAGTGGTGCTGAAAGAAATTATTTGCAAAATCCATACCCATGTCATTGGCTTCTTCAACTTGGACAGTTTCCTCTATGTTCATATTACCCTCTTGGTTTTAATCCTATCTTACCCTATGAAAAGAGGTGGTCATCATCAGTGATAATGTTCGCCTGATCCTCTGGTACTTCATTGAGCACTGGTTTATCTATAGTAACCTTGTGAATAAAACCTTCTCCCTAAACTATATTGATCTAAGGGGCTTTTTCTTTTCTTTTTGCATCTTTTTTCTTTTGATGCATCTCAAAACCATTGCTGTTTCGGTTCTTCTAGAAGTTGGGTTTACCTTGGTAAGGTTTTTTGTTGATCCCATAGCATACTCCTTCAGAGGTACTAGATTCCAAAGAATCTGAAGTGTGATTTGGACAGTTAAATCCTTGTCTCAAAGGACATTTCCACTGATTATATTTAGGTAGGCCTTTACGAATCACAGCAGTACAATTGACAGAAGAAGGGCTTACATTATCATTCTCCACAAAGTTAATGCAGGCAGCCAAACTGTTATGTTTCTTTTCTTCTTGTACTCCTTTTTCTTCAGATGAGGACCAACCTCACTGACACTTGTGTCTTCACATGTTAACCTTTACCTTTGAACTCATACTTGGCCATTAAGGTCCCATCATTGTTTACTCATTTGTGCTTACTCACTTGCTGATGCTATTGCATCATTCTTCTGTTTTTATCTTTTACTCCACTGACTAATCATTCTTTTCATTTTCATTCACTTCCATCCAATTAGTCATCCATTTTTGGCCTTTGTATATAAACTCTTAGATACACACATGTATTTCCCCATGCTAGTCTTACCTGAACTCCCACCTGAGTTCCTAGCTTAATATATTGTTTTTCCTTTCCTTGTCATTAGGACTTTTATAAATCATTGCTCTACTTCTGAGTGAGTGCTTCTTTGTAACTTAGTCTTAACAGCTATTGTCGTTAACCTCCAAGCCTTACCTTTGTGATAGTGGCCTGTTGTCCAGTTAGAACAACCCCAACCTCCTTGTTAAAGGAATACCTCTTTGGCTTGTCCCTTTGGAAGACTGTAGTCTTCATTCATCAGATCTTCGCTCATCCCGCTTGAGTTAAGCATAACAAAAGATTAGCATAACTCTTGTGACCTGCCATCGTCACAGTTAGCCAAAATTTCTCAACCACCTTCAAACCCTCAACCCTGCCTTTGGTGGGGACAACCTGATCCTTGCCTTGGAACTCTGAACACAAGCACATCTCTCCTAGTGAAGAGGAATCTTCTGACAAAACCCCCCCCCTACACAAGAAAAATAAGATGAAACCCTTTATCTTAGCCACCAACTATCAGGTACCCTAGTCATCCCATGAATACCAACACCTCCTAGCTCTACACCTGTCTAATGAACCCCCCTTTTTACCCTACCTCCACCACCACCCTCCAGAACCATGTTTTTCACTAGACCTATTGAACTCTGCATTGGAGCTTCTGAACCTTACAACGGATCTGCAGAACAAGCTGTCCCTTGGCTTCAATCTGTCATGTTCTACCTTGAAGTAAACAAAGAGGTTTACAACATCGACGAGAAAAAAATCACCTTTGCCCTCTTCTATATAACAAAAAGGTTAGCCACTTCCTGGGCCTCTACATTCTGCAACTCCACCATTGTCAGAGCCATCATCTCCATGGGGACATTCTCTGCCTTCACCACAAAATTTGAATCTACTTTCAAACACCATGATATTATTAATAATGCCATTGCCTGGCTATCTACTAAACATATGAACTATGAAAAGTGCAAAGACAGCACCTTCTCCTACAACCCCTCCCTTATCTACTTCACTACCAATTTCCAAAACACCATCTCACAAGTTAAGATCACTGACAACAATGTCCTCATTGGCTACTACTCTGCTGTCATTCCCCCCGAACTCATATGTCATATCATAGCCATGGACACCATCCCCACTACCATCAGTGAGTGGTATAAAAGGCTATCCACTTTTAAACACAGAAGGACTATGCTGATAAAATCACCAAACACAACTCCAAACCTTCTCATTCCTATCTCTCATTCTCTTTGCCCATCTCCACTGTCAAAACCAAAGACCCAAATGCCATGGATGTTGATGTGATCCACCTCACTAAACTTACCCCCAATGAACAGAAATGTTGCATCAAAAAGAAACTCTGTTTCCACACCAGAAACCCGGACATTCCAGCTCCAACTGCCTCTATTTCTCTAACTTTTTCAAGAAAGTTCAAACTGTCAAAAAGGACAATAAAGAACTTCCCAGACTCATGGATGTAGACAACAATGATGAGGAAGGAAACATCCACCACATCTTCTTTGTACCTTTGGATTTTTAAAACAGAAGCCTTGATTGATACAAGACCCTCCCTGTACCTGTGCCTTTGTAACTGTATAAACTGCTTCCAAATCCATGAAAATCCCCATCCAGTTCATTATACCTTCATACATCATGAAAACCATCAACATCCATGCCTTAATTGACAGTGGTGCTGAACTCTCCTATATCAATTGGTAGTGTGTCTGGAAACACAACCACCCTACTGCCAAACTTGAGAAACAATTCCAAGCTTATAATTCCAACCATTCCTACAACAAAAATGGAATCATCTCCTACACCTGTACCCTCTTCATAAACATAGAAGGCCTCACCCAACAGGTTACATCCTATATCATGGCCTTAGAAACAGTTAACACCATTGTTATAGTTTAGGACCATCACGCTACATTTTTCACTTTTCTTCGTCTCATCGTACTTAGCACTTTTCACTTTCGCAGTCACGTGACCTAGTCACATGACTTGATCCCTTTTAGGATCACGTGACTTTCCGCTCTTCCTTGTCATGTGACCGTGGGACAACATGTGACTCGAGTCCAGACCAAGTCCAGACTCTTGTCTATCTATGATGTCATGCCTCACAGTTATCTTGCTGTTTCCTCATGTTTCCTTATCTCTGTCTTTCCCTCACCGGCCCTCAACTATTTAGGACTCAGACAACCTACCCTAAACCACCCTAGTATCATATATATACCATCCCTGAAACAGCCAACCCCTTACCAATGGAGCAGATGCTTTCTAGCCAAGTTATGAGCCTAGGACTGGTATGAAGTTGGGAGAACTCCAAGAGAACAAGACTGAGGTTCTCTGGAGTGGCAACGAGCCTTATATACTACCCTACTGTGTGTGTACATGTTTGGTGTCTAGAACTGTACAGTACCTATATAAGGATATACCCTTGACCCATGGTGCAAGGCTATGCTATAAGGCAGTGCCGAATGCTGTACAGGCTGTGTTTGCTGTGCAGGCTATGTGCGGAGATTAAAGGGGGCTATGTAAGGCTGTGGGCCGTGCTGTGTGATATATGGCTATGATCCAGTACAGCCTTCGGGTAAGATCCATTGGTCTGTGTGCAAGTCACGTGACTAGTTTAGGGCAGGCCCCTAGTAGACTTGTAGACGAGCTATGGCAGGTGTGATTGAGAGATAGGGGCTAGCAAGGAAAGTGGTCATAGTGAGTCAGGAAAAATATGAAAAAATATGAAAAAATAGGGGAGAAATAGAGGGATCGTAACAATCCCCTCTCGTCGTCTTTTCCTTAGTCCTATTCACTTGTCTACTCTCCCTTGGGGGCCTGAACACTTCGTTTACCACTCCTACCCTAGCACTTGCCGCTTCATCCCCGTTAACGGATGCTACATCGTTTTTACATCTCAATACCAACATCCCATTGTGTTATCACCCTCGTCGTCATCTACGACACCAACACCCGTCTCGTTGTTTCTATCAGTTCACTTGTTATACCTGCTGGAACGCAGGTCTAACTTTGTTTATAAGTGTTCAGTTCACCATCCGGTTTCACTTGAATAGACTCCCTGTTCAACTCCTCGCTACGTTCCCCTCCCTACCGTTCTATGTGTACTCACTTCCTGTATCGAGCTGAACATCGCCAGGAACTAAACGCACTTGAATTCTACCACATATACCGCCTCCACCAAGGAACCCCGCCTCCCGCCCCATACACCTTAGAGGTGGAAAACCCAGACAACATCGACCCAAATGACCATTCCCCGGGTCCCTTTGACTTCGTCGATCACCCCGCTCCCCATATTCTGACACCTGAACCCGAGCAAGTTCAGGTGCCAGAACCCACTCCCTTTCCGCAGTTCTTTTTTCACGAACATCTCCGCACGCCCTCTCCTGCCCCAGCAGTCAAGCCTGCTCCTGCTTGCCGGCAATGCCAACCCCAAGTTAGGAAGGCCTGTCACCCACGATACATTCGCCCTCAGAGAACGGTTCCTGGGGAGGTTCGGGTGCTCCATCCGAGGTCGACCCTTCATCGTCCATCCTGCTATCGCCAGCTCTAAGTCGACCTTGCTCTCCCTCCATCCCTCCATTGTCCCCTAGAATGTCGGGACAACCATCTGCTGTGCCAACATGGCAGAATCTTATCAACACAATGCAGCTAATGCAACAGACACTGCAAGCTTTGCTCGCCCTCAACACCACCTCTCCTGCTCCCTCTCCCTCCTTCCCTGCAAAACTTATCGCCGAACCAGGCTACTGGGACGGCAATTGTGCCACCTACCGTACATGGTGGATCAAAATTGAAATGTGGGTCCAATGCCATGACAGCTTGGACAACCGACAAAAATCCGCTGCCGTCCTTCTCTGGATGATGGGACGCGCTGAGAACTTCGCACGAATAATGATG
>JBBPQR010000583.1:0-10048 GCA_038092615.1 Boletus sphaerocystis | reverse complement strand
CTCCCGTAGAGGCAGAAGATAGTTGTGCAGCTTTGCCGGATAGACGAGATTCCACCAGACTGCGTAGCGAATCCCATTCCACGCTGGTGCATCCGTCGAGGCTCAAGTGTTCCAATTTAGGGCAGATCCAAGGATGAGAAGTGGGTGGTGTGGACAAGTTCTACATCCCTCGTTTAGTTGATTGAAATTCAAGATAACAACAACTTACTTTGAGAAGGAAACTCGACACATCCTCTATATCAACCAGTTCCAATGTCGTAAGTGACATCAGTCGCTTCAACAACGCTACGAACTTGGATTCGTTGAAAAAGCTGGACTCGATGCGCAAGTGACGAAGGGGGAGCGATGTGAGGGATTGCTGTCTGAGATATTCAAGGATGTGCGTCAGATTGTCGAGATAGCAGAACTCGAGTGACTGTAGTGCCGGGAACGATAGTTGACTCAGAAGCATCCGAACGCGCAAGTTCCCGCAATAATAGAAAGAAGCTTTGATGAGCCGAGGTAACTTGACAAGTTTGTTGGGCATGAACTCCGGCTCCGAATGCACGGAAACCTCCGCATCCGCATCCGACATGTTGCGAAGAGCAAATTCTTCGAGCAGTGGACAACCACGGAGCATCTCGAGGAGTTTGTCGATAGAAGGAGAGAAACCGTTCCAGTATCCGCCCAATTGTAGGACTCGCAACCCGGACACAATCTGCCTATCCCAACCAAAGTTGAACGAGGTGAATGAGCATGAGTAGAGACGCGGGGTGTGGCCGTTGAAAAGTGGGAGACAGGGTGAGGAGTAGTGGTCCTCTTGCATGGAATGAAAGATACATATCGACAACGTTTCCAGAAGGGGTGCGTCTTCTTTACAGCGCATAAGCGCGGCATGGGCCTGGGGTCTGTTGGGTACACTGAGACGGAAAGACCTTGCACGCCAAAGGGAAGGACGGAGTAGATCCATCGCGCGAATGATATTCTCCATGACACCCGTCGCATTTTCTGTGCGAGGAGTGAAGTTGACGGTGATGTCGAGAGGGACAGACTTGGACCGAGCCAACCTCCGACGGGCTCTTTGAAGAGAGTCATGAGGGCTGATGCAAATGTTGGCCCATAGTTCCGGGGAGTTAATGACCACGTCTCTCCAGTAGCGACACACGAGCATCAAACTGGATACGAGCAACGAATCTTGATCGCCTGATTGGCAAACTCCGGTGACGAATATGGAAGAGAGAATTTCCTCGGGAAGACGGTAAATGGGGGATTGTGAACGAACTGCACGTTCGAGATGCGACTCGAGTTCTTGACGTTGAGTCCACAGGGAAGCCATCTGGGTGTCCAACGAGGTGAGCGCTTCCCTGAGGTGTGAAATCGATGCTTGGGAAGTGCAAGACACTGCCAGGCTGGCGGGCTCGACTGAGCCAGAGAGAGGAGAGACGAAGATGGGTTTGGAGAGGAAATGGACATCTTCATAGGGTGGGGGAGGGGAGTTGGAGGCAGATGAGACTGGAGATGGGAAAGAAGGGACGTCTGCGAGCTTTGAATGATGACGGTGGGTAGGAAGGACACTATCGTCGCGGACGAGGCGAGATAGAGAAGGGCACTGCATGGTGACGCGGCAGCAGGGTGATCGAACGGAGGTGTAAAGGGAAGAGGACGGTGTCGTTTAAATAATCGGGCTGTGGTAGGGCGTGCAGAGCGGCTGTCAGACCGGAGATGCGGTCTGAATCAGACGGAGTCTGTCGAGCAAGTTATGAAAAGAGATTCGGGAAGGAACGCGACAGACCTGCCTTGTTGGTGTACATGGTCGAGGATCCGGTGGAGGACTGATTATGAACGACATTTGGCAGGGATAAGAATGTACCTGCGATGTGGTGCTCGACGAGGAGCACGAGGCCGGGCGCATGTCGCGATGTTTTACCCCAGGAGGCGATTTGGGCAGAAACGTGTAACGGCAAAATAGCATCCCGAACACGAGGACCGACAACGAGGCAGCACCGTCTTCCCACACCTATACAATACTACCCGCGGCACCATCTCATCCAACCACGCCATCAATCCACCCCCACTGGCGAGACACAAACCCGTAATAGAAGAACTGACAAAGTACCTGACAATACACACTCAGCTCTACCACCCAGAAACGTGTCAGCCTCCACACGTACAATCAGATCAAGAAAGATCGTCAGCGCGCTCCCTACAACGCATCAGCACCACACACACAGGTATTAACAGCGACCGTACCAGCGAGCCAGCTCGCATTCCTTATCAGGTACTCGCGCTCCATCGATGCCACAACAATCGACAATGCATATGTCGCATTCCCGAGGATCGCAAACAAAAAAAGGCCCGGCGCAAGCCCTTCGCATCTAGTCTCCATGTTTTTGACTGCCAACCGTCAGACGACTATCTCCCTTTTGCTCGATGCACTCACATATTTGTGGCACACGAGCCCCGACTGGAACAACTCAGCATGCATCCGCGTCCATATTAACCTCCTACGCACGGTATAACAAGGCACCTATCCATCCAATCATCTGGATCCTCCATTCGAGTGGTGTGTCCGGCAGTGGGGCAGGAGAATCTTCACGCTGTATTCGCTCACCGATGAGATATGCAACAACCCCGGTGGCCATGACAAATGCCACAGCCGCAGCGTACTGCACAAACACCCGTATTACCGAAGTTGAATGAGTCTCTGACCCGTGCACTAGGGCATTATCGCCCAACAGGCAGGACTGCTCTGTCGGACTGTCCTCTTCCGCAGGTATTCTAGAGCACTGCTTCCATCGATAGTGATATACCTGGAAAAGCAATGTGGCATCACAAAGCGTATACTGTCAAAAGATCTATCAGATCGATGGCAAAAACACATCCACGAACACTTACATAAACACCCAGAATGATCACAGTAGGGAGCAGGCGTGCCAGAGCAGCACCACATACGTTGAATAGATCACCCAAAAGCCAAGTATAGATGAACAGAAGGGATAAGCCCTCTCCACTCTGCAGTTGATAGTTTTCTATGATCTGAGGAGAGTATACGATGACCCTGCGATTGCCCAGTTATTAAATTATGACAGGTCCATGACCCAATGTAATTAATAACCCTACGGGAAAACTCACCAGCACGAGATCGATATCCAGCCAAGCTATGAGAACATCGTTAACTAGAGTTTGAACCCGTTGTGTAGGAAGACAGACCACACTGCTCGCTACCTCACTTTGAGCGAACATGGTTGCTGGATGATAGTAAGAGGAGGTTATCACTCGAGAAAATTATATGTGAATTGTTCACGTGACCGCTGAGCATTGTGAAGACTCGCAACCTGACATCTTCATTCACCCCCTTCATGAACAGCCAAGAGGCATTTCGAAGGTTCGCACAGCAGGTCCAGCGGGCAGGGAGCCAAGGAGGAGGAGGGGGTTTTCCTGGTCGATTTTTTGCAGGTGGTGGTTTGCTTGCTGCGCTCATTGGTGGTGGTTTGCTCCTCAATGCCAGTCTGTTCAACGGTGCGTCGTTTCACTCATCTCAGACATCCAGAAAATCACGCAGAATTGTTTCAAGTTGACGGTGGTCACCGTGCCATCAAGTATACGCGGTAGGAGCAACAAGCTAACCCAGGAGCTCTACTCATTCCCCCTTGTTTAGTCTACACGGTGTAAAAGATCAAGTTTATAACGAAGGGACGCATCTCATGGTGTGTGTGCTACACCCTATTGTGTACCGTGACCGTTCAATCGTTCCAGGTACCGTGGTTCGAGACACCGATCGTTTTTGATATTCGTGCCAAGCCACGGAGTGTCGCAAGTTTGACTGGGACGAAAGGTCCGTATCTCGTATTGGTGCTTACCATTGTTCTGAAGCACCTCAGATTTGCAAATGGTGAACATCACTTGCAGAGTATTGTCAAGACCATCTATCTCTGCGCTACCTGGGATATACCGTGAGCTTGGGAAGGACTACGACGAGCGTGTACTGCCTTCCATCGTCAACGAAGTTCTTAAGAGTGTGGTCGCCCAATTCAATGCTAGCCAGCTCATCACTCAGCGTGAAATGGTCAATGATCCATAGAAGTCTCAATGGAGGGGTTTGCTAACCATGCCGTGTTAGGTCTCGCGTTTGATTCGCGAGAACCTTACAACCCGAGCTCTACGGTTCAACGTTGTGTTGGACGACGTCTCCATCACACACGTCGCGTTCTCCCCTGAATTCACACATGCCGTCGAAGCCAAACAAGTCCGTTTTCTTTGATAACTTGCGTGAGTTTTTATGTCTGATCACGATTTTTTTCCAAGGTTGCACAACAAACTGCACTCCGAGCCGCGTTCTTGGTCGACCAGGCGATACAGGAAAAACAAGCGAGTTGTAACACTTTTGACCATCGATTCTGTACTGACCAACTTCCAATAGTCTATCATTGTCCGCGCCCAAGGTGAAGCACGCAGTGCAGAGCTCATTGGTGAAGCGATGCGAGCAAACAAAGGCTTCCTTGAGCTTCGACGTCTGGAGGCCGCTCGTGATATTGCGGGCGTTCTGGCTACATCCGGGAACCGCGTCATGCTCGATGCTCAAAGTTTACTGTTAAATGGTACGCTTTCGACCGGAAGTAATGGACATATCTCCCACTGATCGTTGTTTGATAGTCACCGGGGAGGACACAAAGGAGCTCTTGCGAATAAAGAAGTAAATTCTTATTGATAGCTCTTTCCCCTTGATATGATAATAAATGCATCACTTGACACCCATACTCTGCGCGAGGTCCTTTTCGTGTTGTGACATTGGATTTGGTTCGTGATCACGTGTTCCTTCCCCCGTTATTAACGTGTGTGGCCTCGAATTTGCACCTTGCCTTCTTCCTTGCAGGTAATCGAGATGCCACGCAGGTCTGGGCTAAGACGTTCACGATCCACGCTCAATGAATCCACACCCCAACCTCAGAGCGGGGTAAGCCGGGAAGATGACAGCTCCGAGGGTACGATGAATGCAAAACGCGTCAGGTGGGACAGTCCATCGAGTTTGCGGGACGAACGTAATTCGGAAAACTCAGACTCCTCTGGGCCAGTCAAGGTGGCGTCATAATTTATCTACGCCTCCTACATATTTGACCACCGTGTAGGTCTGTTTGAGCATATTCTGTCAGCAGTGAGTCGGGTGTGTTTTATCACGTTGCGTCTCAACTTGTCCCAGTGGTCGTATTGGCTGCGCATATTACGATCCCGTCAAATGCGTTGTATACGTGCTTGAAGACACTCAAGAAGGCGCCCACTATGACTTGACGAAAACGGGTCAGTGACGCTGAATTTACTCTTCGAGGTTAAAAACTTGAACCCTCATAGTCTTGGAGCAATCCGATCCGGGTCTTGTACTTACCAGCTCAAAGGCAGATGATTCTTTTATTTCAGTATTGCAGAACCACGGTGAGCTGGTCTACTCATGACGCATATAATATCCTATACCCATGATTTTGAGTAGCGGAAGCTTCTGGTAGTGTTATCCAGATTAGGCCTCACAAAGAATTTGTTCCTACCAAGGGTCGGAACAAGCTGTTGTCGTTGAACCTGCTCGCTCACTTGGACTGTGACCTGAATTCACACCATGAGGATGCGTCGGACGTCTCTTCAGCCAGCGGAATAAGGAATGCATACGATTTCATGACTAAAAGGAGAGACATTACTGGAGATCCTGCGATGGAACGGTGGAACGCTGCCATACGTTTAGCAAATTTTGCTTCATTGGAATCAGCACCCCTCTGTGTGAGTCATGCAACGAATACCGTGAATCAAAATGAAGTCTGTAGATATCTTCAATAGGGGCACTTCTCGACTTTCTCACTCGCGAACGAGCGACAGGTGAGCTAGGCGATGTTGAAGAAACAACGGAATTAAATATTTGTAGTATTGAAATCTTGGCACTGTATGTCATTTTCTTCGTGCTGTTCGCCGTGCTCAATATCTCTCAGTGATCAAGTGATGCACATCAATGCAGATACCCTTTGGTAAGTTCGCGCTGTCGGTTCATATCTGATTTGGTGCAAATATTGTTAATCCTCTACTGCAACAGCTCCCTGCAGGTATTTGAGAGTGAAAGCCATGCTACCATCCATTCCGACCAAACGAAAGAAGGACTATCACTATTTGGTTTGCTCTTACCTCCCATCGCTCTTCTAGCGCTCAGTTGACTTTGTCATGAGGCATATTGAACACGACCCGGACTGCCCTGGGTCGCTCCCTGCTTCGCACATGGTTTATACGACCATCGTTGTCACTGCGGGTACTCAAGTCACGACATGATGCAATAGAGTGCTTCTTGCATCCCGAGAACTTTCCGGTTACCAGCGCGTTACAGAGTCAACTGAAAGGAATTGCGAACATCCCCAGGACATTGGCGTTGCTGAGATCCGGGAAAGGAACAGTCTCTGATTGGCAAGCATTAGTGAAGGTCTGTCCCCCCATCACTCCCGGGATATCGATTTGTTGTGAGCTGCTCCCAGTTTACCTATCACTCTGCAATGATTCGTGATGCCCTGACGGAGTTGCACCAAAGCAACCATGTTGATATTGTGGTAAGAGTGAGTGTTCGTCACAGTCAACATTATCCCGTAGGTTCTGAAAAATTGCAGCTGATGAAGGCGCTAGACGTGGCTTCTTTCAAGGAAGTTGGAATTATGGTCAACGACACCGTTAGACGTTCTCTCATGTTGGATTGCGGTTCGGACGCTTACTCTAATGTTGATAGATTGATTGGGAAGAGTCAGCTGAGGTGGCTCGAGTGTGCATCCGGCCACACGTCGACGAAGAACTAGACAAACGAAAACATGTTTACCGAGGGATTGATTCTGTCTTGGTCAGTTTGCCTAACGTCTCTCATCTGACAGTAAACATTGATGGGAAACAGTCAAAAGTAGCCGAACAAATTTCCCATACTGTTCCTGAGGATTATGCAGAATCGCTAAACGTCGTATATTTTCCTCAGCTAGGTTCGTTTATCTGCTGCTCCGTGGTTGGTGTGACTCAGCCTCCTCTCTCGAAAGGCTTTCTTATCACTGTACCGATGCGTGAGGAGTGGGAAACAGAGACAGGGATTAAAATCTTAGATGGGTGGAGTTTCCAGGTGAATGCAATACCGACTTTTCTGTCCAAAAATAACCCACTCGCTATGCCAGTTCTCCTCGGAGTGAGTCTTCAAGCGCCTGTTCGTTTTCCCGGAAGTCTCAGTCACCATCAGGTCCCATGTCTATTTTAAATCAAAGGAGATGCAAGGTGCGAAATCTGTGGGTGCCCGAAAATTATTCTGATGGTTTGCCTCCCAGACATGGACAACCACATCGGAGATCTACATCCGGCAATAGTTGGTACGGATCTTTCTTCCACAGATTTTTCCGGCTGAGCGCGTAGACCGGGAGATTGAGATTGTCCAAGAATTATTGGACAAAGTTCTTCGATATGGCCCAGCTATGGAAGATGCCTCCAGTGTGTGCGCAGAACTTGACTGCTTGCTTTCATTTGCGGAGGCAGCGAGAGCGTTTGACTACCGGCGTCCTCAAATGGTAGAAGATCCTATCTTGGATATCGTTCAAGGAAGGAACGTTTGTGCTGCTATTCTGGGAGAAAGACACTTAAGCTTTTGCATTAGACATCCTCTTCAAGAGCAAATCTTGGACACGTTCGTTGCTAACGATGCGCGTCTCGTTGGTGGTGTGGGCTTCGGAATGTGTTACGAGGACGACAGTAGCTCGGAAATGGGACATGAAGATGTATGGAGTAGTGTAGTTCTCTGCACTGGGGCAAACGCTTGTGGTAAAGTCAGTATCTCACATTTCGCTTGAATAGTTATTAATCGCTATCTCTTGTAGAGTGTGTATTTGAAACAGGTCAGCGGATACGCTGCATGATCGTCAATGGCTAAATTCGATCATAGGTTGCATTGATTCAGTATATGGCACAGGTGCGTACTGAAACTGACAGAAATTGTGTCCACGAAGTGACCAACACGTATCTCGTAGATTGGGAGGTGGGTCGCGAAGCATCTGCTAACGCATCTCTGTTGAAATCTTGTAGTTTCGTCCCTGCAGAGTCCGCTAGGTTGGGGATAGTCGATAAGAGTTGGTCTGACGAATCGTAGTGATTCAAAATACTGAGGATTTGCAGTCTTCACACGGATCCAGACAAGAGAATCCGTTTCAAAAGTATTGCATCGAATTCATGGGTCGCGTCTACTCATCCCTTTCCCTTCAAAAGGTCCAATCAGCGTTCATGATAGATCTTAATCAAGTGTCGTTCGCTTTACGAAACTGCACCCCCAGGTCTCTGATTTTACTAGATGAGTTCGGGAAAGGAACGGTAGCCACAGGTTGGTTTGTGTTTTTAATATGCAAAAATCACGGTTTCTGACATGTTCAGATGGGGCTGGACTGTTTTGTGGTGTCTTGAATCACCTTCTACACCGCGGCAGAGACTGTCCCAAAGTACTCGTTGCATCCCACTTCCACGACGTGTTTCGGAAAGAACTCCTTGATCCACACAAGCTTCCCATTACTTTCATTCACATGAAAGTTCTTTTCGCATCCAGCACCGGGGATGTACTCGACACTGACGGTGTGTATGACACGGACTCTGGTCAAGCAAGCAGCGTTTCTCGGGCACCAATACCTGGCGAGAAGATCATGTATTTGTACCGGTGACTGGTTACCCGATCAAAACAATGTCATGTAGTTGACATGACGATAGCGTTGCGCCGGGCCTCTCGCTTTCTTCTCATGCTGCGCAATGTGCAGCGATTTTCGGGCTCCCACGTCGCATCGCGGCGAGGGCTGAGTACGTCAGGTATGTAACATGTTGGCTGCAGCCATGCTGTGTACATTCGTATGTTACTGACACGTTGTCTGTCTCAATCGAGTGAACTCCTGACTAAACACGAACTTGGTAAGCTGCTTGAGGAGAATATGACTGACGAGGACAAATTGGACCTTCAAAACGCCGAGGAAATCGCACGACGGTTTTTGGAATGGGACCTCACAAGTGATGAAGCTTTATACCAAACCAGCGTCAAGGCTCGACTCGCGGAGGTTCTAGGAAGAGATCCAGACGGCTGATGGATTGTGTGGAGGCTTTGTGTAAGAAGGCTATCGAGTACAGGCTTTGGTGTATAAACATTTTTTTCTATTACCAGGAGATCAGAACGCTGTGCTCTTTTCTTTATGGATCTCTATTCCTGGGGGGGCATCAAGGGCTGCGGGAGTCAAGTGAGCACCGTTTTCAAAGATGAACAGGCAGTGCCATACCGTGTTTGATGCTTCCGTACAGGACAAATTGCCCAGACACTAACCCCGCAGTCATGACCATTCTCGGCCCTAACCCGGCAAACAACCCGCGAAACCCTGTTTGGCGGGCCAAGACACTGAGTCTATGTGTCATGGAGCCAACGGGACCATGCCCCTTGTTGATCTGGCTAAGCAATGTGTCAGCAGGCTGTGGAATAGCTGATAAGTAGCTTCATCGGGGGTGCGAGAATGCGAGTACTCACATGGCTGAGGATCGCGGCTGCAAACCCAGCAATGATCCCGCTGCCGAGCTGAATAGAGAACTTGGATGTTCTAGACAGGTCCCTTCGTGTTTCCTCGGACATGGCGCGGAAAGCGACTTCGTGGCAAAATTCATTCACGGTAAATTGCCCGACTGCATATGGAATCTGTCTGCAGAGTACATGGTGAGTACGGTGCATGATCGGCCCAATATGCGCGCTGTACTTGCAGAGTATTGGTAAAAAGCCTGCATACATCTCGTTAACTCCCCCTTCACGGGCTAGGCGACTGAAACCGGAGACAAGGCCAGTTGCATAGTTCTGTTGAGCGACGAGTCTGATTCTTGTTGCTTCAAGAGGAGTAAGCAAAATATCTGCAAAAAACCTGTGATACAAGCAGACATCAGCACGCTGGTACCCGAACATATACAGTGTCTCACTCTGCGATACTTGCTGAGCCGAGGTAGATTGCAGTACGATACTTGACCGCGTTTTCAGAGCCAACCAACTGGACAGATTTGGCTTTCCAGTACTCGTAGC
>JBBPQR010000582.1:0-10055 GCA_038092615.1 Boletus sphaerocystis | reverse complement strand
GGAAGGTGATGAATGGAAAGCCGCCTTCGTATGTTACCGCGGATCATTTGAATCCACAGTCATGTTCTTTGGCCTCTGTAACTCCCCAACTACGTTCCAGATCATATTGAACAAAATCTTCGCTGATATGGAAGGGGTAATGGTGGTCTACATTGATGACCTCATGATCTTTACCAAGTCCCCGGATATTAAGGAACATGACAAAGTGGTACTTGAAGTCCTCCGTCGCTTAGAAGCTAATGATCTCTTTGCCAAACCTGAGAAATGCAGCTTCTGCGTCACCAAGGTAGAATTCTTAGGAATGATAGTATCTAGGGAAGGTATCCAAATGGATAATGAGAAGGTGAAAGCCATTACCAAGTGGCCCACACCTAAAACAGTGTGCAACGTAAGAAGCTTCTTGGATCTGACCAATTTCTACTGTCACTTCATTAAGGATTATGCACAAGTGGCTCGCCCGCTCAATGACCTTACCAAGAAGGACACTCCATTCAAGTGGGAAACAAGTCAACAAATTGCCTTTGACACGCTTAAGGAGAAATTCACTACTGCTCCTATCCTTGCCTATCCAGATATAGACAAACAATTCTGCCTAGAAACTGATGCATCTAACTTTGCTACTGGTGCCGTACTTTCCATAGAACAGGATGGAAAATGGTATCCTGTCGCATTCTCTTCCCACTCTATGTCCCCGGAGGAACGAAATTATCCAGTAGCAGACAAAGAAATGTTAAGTGTAATCATGGGCCTAGAACAATGGCGCCACTACCTAGAAGGGGCACAGCTCCAATTTGAAATATGGAATGATCATGCCAATTTGCAATGGTTCATGCAACGGCAAGATCTCAATTGCCGACAGAGCCGATGGGCGCAATACCTCACCTGCTTTAACTACAAATGGGTACACAAAGCAGGAGCTCAAATAGGAAAAGCCGATGCACTCTCTAGACATGCAGATCACACAATAGGAATGGAAGAGGACAACAAAGCAGTATTAGTAATACCAAAAGAACATATTGCCACAGTCATCAATACATACCCCCTCAGAGTAAAGAAACTCTCGGAAAAGGCTCATCTCCCAACTAGGGAAAGCGAGTACGCTGCTGGCCTAGACCTCTACAGTGCACAGATAGCAATAGTCCCTAAACATGGGAAAACTCTAGTTGACACACAAATAGCCGTTGCCTTGGAACAAGGCACTTATGGAAGGATAGTGCCTAGAAGCAGACTTGCCACTAAACATATGATTGATGTGGGAGTGGGAGTAATTGATTCCGATTACCGAGGATCCGTAAGGGTTCTCCTCTTCAACTTCTCAGATACCAACTTTAAAGTAAAAGAAGGTGACTGGATAGCTCAGCTCATCATTGAAAGAATAGATCTACCACCTGTTATTGAGGTGGACTTTCTAGATGAAACAGATCACGGACATAGTGGATTTGGCTCTACAGGAACATCTATCACCACCACCACTGTCCATCTTGCCACCGATGCCAAAGAACTACTCTCACGCATTAACACCACTACCGTAATGCTCAAAGAGTCTGAAGTTCTGAAACTAAAAAGTCAAGGAATTACATCTACCGAAGAAGGAATGCTTCTAAATGATCAAGGTCAGATCTTTGTACCAGATCATGACAACCTCAGAATGGTAGTTGTGTGCCTACACCATGACACACCGATCACTGGACACCCTGGAATGGAAAAGACCCTTGCCCTCATTAGAAAACATTATACATGGGATGGTCTTTCCACCCTTGTCAAAGATTACATTAGTCGGTGTGACCACTGCGCACGCTTCAAAGGCACCAATCAACCTCCCTCAGAAAAGCTCCTTCCTCTTGAGACCCCAAATAAACTATGGGAAGACATTTCAGTTGATTTTACCACAGATCTCCCATTATCTGATGGTTACGACTCCATTCTCATCATAGTCAATCGATTTTCCAAAGAAGTCATGTTCATACTGTGTCATAAGACCACTTCCGCCATGGATACCGCTCAGTTGTACCTTCATCATGTATGGAAGAACCATGGGCTTCCTCGGAGCATCATCTCTGATCACAGTCCTCAGTTCGCTTCTACAGTCATGACAGATTTATGTAAACCTCTCGGCATCACACTTAGGCTCTCTACCGCATTCCACCCACAGATCAATGGACAAACAGAGTGGATGAATAGAGACCTCCAACAATACCTCCGTCTCTTTGTATCTGACCAGCAGGATAGATGGACAGATTGGCTGCCCATAGTCCAATTCTCCTATAATTCCAAACAGCAAGCAGCCACCCGAAATTCCCCCTTCTCCGTTACCCGCACTTACGTACCCCATATGGGAACCGAACCAGCCACTACATCCGCACCGGCTGCTGAACATTTTGCCTCACGCATTGATGACGTACTCACTAAGACATGGGAAAATCTGGCCAAAGCATGTGATGTTATAGTTCAGGACCCTCATGCTATGTTTTTCACTTTTCCTTCACTTTATCGTACTTAGCAACTTTCACTTTCACAGTCACGTGACCTAGTCACATGACTTACCCCTTTTCTAGATCACGTGACATTCTGCTCTTTCTGCCTCCCACCATCTCACATGGTGAACATTGGTTCATGACCATGATCCAAGATGTCCTGGTTGCCTTTTTATTCATTTATCAAACAATCAGAGTTGGTAACACCATCATCAATACAGACAATGCAGTAATCTTTTCATTTCCAGGTCACATTCTGATGTTCTTCTCAATGCTGGAAACCTTTCACATTGTTTTCAAACTTACATCAGAAACTGATTACTACCTTCTCAACCTTACATTCAGGAACCACCCTGTCAACATAAGTACAGAGAGGAGACCCATGCCATCTCACACATCCAATCCTGAACCACAGCCACATCCTCATCGTCATCCTTATTGTTCTAATTGTCCACCAACTCCTTTTTCACCACAACAACCTAGAACTCCTCCCAGGGTTGTACCTGAGACTATTCCTCGTTCCATAACACATACTCAAATGGTTGCTCCAGAAGTTCCATTAGAAATCCCTTGTCCCATTTGCAACAGTGTAATTGAACAAGGAGAATTCCATCATCACGGTGAGAACAATTACCTAAGAACCACATCTCAGAGACTAAGAGATCATAGAGATCCATTTATAATTTTCAGAGTTCTCTCTTTGCCTTCTTCCTCAGATTCATACTTTCTAGCTCCATCCCACATCGAAAGAGCTCCATTCGGACTCTCAAGAACACCCTCATCTAAGCTCAATAATAGCCCTCCTTGTCTTCCTATTCCACCTCCACCTTTCATTGACTCTCTCATCAATGAACTTGCTACTTTATCAGTCGCCCAACCTTGCTTATCCTTCCACACTCTCTTCTCTCCCACTTGGGGAACACTTCCAGCTAGACCCCAAAGAAATCCAACAACTTATCAATGGGGAGTACATCATTCCTTGTCTCAACCAACCACCCATGCTTCATAGCGATTGTCCACTGAGTCCCATGGATCAAGCTCTGGTCAAAGGATCCCTCCCAGTGCTTCAACTGAAACTGGTCAGTCTGATTGGCATTTAGAAAATGATCAATCTTCTAGGAGTGGACACTCTGGACCTGGAGAAAGGTGAGTACATAGTTTTTCGTCATCCAGAGGACATGGAATACCCTTGAATGGAGGACACCTTTCTAGGCACCAATATTGTCGATAGGAACACAGAGAGCGAGTGGATAACGATCAACAAAGACAATCAGGAGATTTGGGACATCCATCGGGAGCACTTTGTGTTCCATCCACCCCCATCCCTACCGTTGCCTCTGACTCAGCACAGTCAGTACATGGCGGTAGAAGTGTCATCCAACATCAAGATGACAAAACTGGTAGCCCCCGTCTGGTTTCAACATCAGACCCCGCTTCTTAATCTTAGAGAAGTAGAGATTTCCTCTCAACAGGTAATTCCCTTCAGGCTTCACCCAGAGGAGGCTCACCCAGACCATCTTGTGGTTCGGAGACAACCCATCAATGGTCTTTAGTATCTCAATGAAACTGTTGGCCAATACCTCAAGGGAGCTGGATGGGCTTTCCCAGTTTGCACCTATGACAAGACTTACAATCTTCGCATCCACGACCAAGGATTCGAAATCTTCTGTCGTGACATCTTTCCACCTTTCCATTATTTCAATATCTTCCTCTTCAAAGTGATGACTCTTGTTTTTTGGGCTGAACAATCCACCGACCTCTACAAAATCTTCAAGAGGTATCAAGTGTTGCTTCCTCAATTGGAGCAGAAACTTTTTGGGATGAGTATGCAGACCTGGAATCAACTTTATGATTTCCAGGCTAGAATTTCTTTTTATTCAGGCAAGTTGCAATGCCTTTATGAACATGACAAAGTTCTTCTCGAAAAGGTTGACCCTATCCAGAGACTAATTCATTCTTTCGAAGATTTGCCAGAACAATTAAACGATGTCTACGATACCCTGGTGTTATAGTTCAGGACCCTCATGCTACATTTTCATTTTCTTTAAACTCATCGTACTTAACATATTTTCACTTTCATAGTCACGTGACCAAGTCACCTGACTTACCACTCTTTGGATCACGTGACATTCTGCTCTTCTCCATCACGTGACCTCTGCATGTGACCATGGGAACCACATGACCTCTGATCTAGACCCAGTCCAGACCATTGTCTTATCTATGATGTCATGCCTCATGGACACCTTGCTCTTTCCTCATATCTCTTATCTTTTCTCTTCTCACACCAGCCCTCAACCTTTTCGGACTTAGACGACCTACTCTAAAGCATCTTAGTTACATATATAAACCCTCTCCCTACATCGTCTCTCCCCAGTCTTATTCATTTGTTCTACTCTCCCTTGGGGGCCTAGGATACTTGTTACTACTCTTCCACTACCATTACACTTTGCCGCTTCATCCCTGTCAACAGATGCTTCACTTGTTAACCATCGTTGTCCCACTATCCAATCTATATTTTGTCATCTGTGTTGAAGCTGACCTCATCAATTACCGACTCACCGTAACCGCTTTCCTCTTGCAATGTATCTTCCCAGTTATCTTTCTCTGAACCACTCAACTCCCTATATATCTAGGTTGTCTCATTCTAGGTTTCCATCCGGTTTCACCTGGTAGGGACTAATCAAAGACGATGAAGAAGAGCTGCTGAGAAGGGCGAGCAACAATGAAGAACTCGCTGCCATGTGTAGGAATAGACTTCATCTTTCTTCTTCTGTTCCTCTTACTGTTATAGTTCAGGACCTCACTTTTCTTTCTATTGTTGTACTTAACATATTTTCACTTTCACAGTCATGTGACCAAGTCACCTGACTTACCCCTTTTCTGATCACGTGACATTCCACTCTTCCTCATCACGTGATTCTTGCACGTGACCGTGGGAACCACATAACCTTGAGCCCAGACCCATTCTAGACTCTCGCCTTATCTATGAAGTCATGCCATACGGACACCTTGCTTGTTACGCATGTTCCTTATCTTTCTGCCTTTCTTCTTTCTCTCACACTGGCCCTCAATCCTTTTGGACTCAGATGACCTACCCTAAAGCTGTTATAGTTCAGGACCCATACGCTATGCTTTTCATTTTCTTCACTTAATCGTACTTAACAACTTTCACTTTCGCAGTCACGTGACCAAGTCACCTGACTTACCCCTTTTAGATCACGTGACATTCTGCTCTTCTTCGTCACGTGACTTCACACGTGACCGTGGGACAACACGTGACTCGAGTCTAGACCTAGTCCAGACTTTCGTCTTATCTATGATGTCACACCTCACGGTCACCTTGCGTTTCCCTCATGTTCTCTTATCATTGACTTTCCCTCACCGGCCCTCAAGTATTTAGGACTCAGACGACCTACCCTAAAGCATCTTAGTATCATATATATACCATACCCTCTTGTCGTCTTTCCCCAGTCCTATTCACTTGTCTACTCTCCTCTTGGGGCCTGGACTTTTGTTTACCACTCCTACTCTCTACCATTGCACTTAGCCGCCTCATCCTCGTAATCGGATGCTACGTCGTTTCTTCGTATCAATACCAACGTCTACCTTCACTATCGTCCTCATCGTCGTCTACGACACCAACTCGTCCTCAGTCGTCGCCATAAGTTCACGCGTTCAACCTATTTGCTAGGTTGTACTTGTTCAAGTCTTGGTCCTGTTTCACTTGAATAGGACTGCCCCTTTCCTCGCTACGTTCCTATCCTTTCACAGTATATGCGTACTCACTACCTGAACCGATACGAACGCCGCCAGGAGTTACTTGAAAGACATTATGCCACCCAACCTGCACAAACTCCACCACCCACCAATTACCTTCTCGAGATCGAGAACCGCCACCCCACCAATTACCTTCACGGTCTTGGTGACTTCCTGGGCATCGATCCCAACGACGATTACACCCCAGTTCCATCTCGCGTACCGTCTCCGGAACCCGAGCACATTGACTTCGGTCTACTCGGTTCTGTCGTAGCTGCGCCGGGATCCCCTCTCCCAGAAGAACTTCGTCGTCCCCGTTCTCCTTCTCCAGTCAACTCTCTTTACCACCCCCGTACCCCCACACCCATCCCCGCACCTCGCCCCGCTCGTCACCCCCGTCACCATCGAACCCTCGGACGAAACATCCGTAATATCTGGACCGAGGAAGAAAACCAGCAGTCAAGATTACGTCCCCAGGCCGTTCTCCGCCGCCCAGCCCGCTTTCTCCTGATCTAGGCTTACCAGGCCTATTTCCAAATTCGCCCGTACTCTCTTCCCCTTCTATCCCTCCCTCAACACCAAGGATGTCCGGAGTTACCCCCGACGGACCAACCTGGCGCGATGTAATCACCGCAATGAATAACATGCAGGTCATGTTACGAGAATCCATCGCCGCCCAACACGCCGCCGCCGCTGCTGCTAGCGCTCCTCGGCGCCCTCGTGTCGACGCTGATGGGGAACCACTCTCTCCTATCATCGACACGCAATCAAGGGGCCTACCAACCAAATTAATCGCCGACCCGGGTACGTGGGATGGCAATCGAAAAACTTTCCGAGCTTGATGGGTTCGGATCAAAGTTTGGGTACAGTGTCACGACGGACTCGACAACCGACAACGAGCCGCCGCCGTCCTTCTCCGCATGACAGGCAGTGCAGAGAACTTCGCCAGGTCCACCATGGAAAAATACGCCACGTTGGGAAACGATGTATTCGCCGGCGCCCTCCTCTGGCCCAATTGGGCAACATTAAAAAAGGAAGTAGAAGACTTCTTCCGAATTGACGTATTAAAACAGGAGGCATACTTAAAACTCATGTCTCTGAAACAAGGAAGCCTCCCTGTTGAGGTCTATACGCAACAATTCGAACTTCTGCGAAAGGACGCCGATATGACGACCCAGGCCACTCTCCGCCTCTATAAAGAGCGCCTGGACTATCAAATATATTTCCAACTCTCCATGCGACAACCACCCATTGAGGACACCCTCACCTCGTGGCAACTCGAAGCCGACAAAATCGGCAAAATGTTCGTTACTATGCGCCTGGAAAGGCAAAATCTTCCAACCAGACCTCGGGACGAGCCCCAATTTACCGAGGTCGGTACGCAGCCCGGTCGGGGGGCACCGATGGACACTCGCGCTGTCCAATCAAAAACTGAAACGCGAAAATGCTATAATTGCGAGGAAGTCGGACATCTGTCCGCCAATTGCAAGAAGCCAAGGAAGCCCCGCGGTCGTCCGGTCTTTGACCCAACCACGGGCAAAACAAGGTATATCCTGCCCCGCGCCAATCGCCAGATCGAACTGGCTCCTACCACCGGCATCACGCCGGCATCTCCTCACGCCACGCCTTCGACTCTCTCATCTGCCCCTCCCTGGCAGACAGACGAAGCCAAGGCGTACTATTATGATATGTTCACCGCGCAAGCCAGGCAGCTTGCGGCTGACGGACTAAAGGGAAAAGGGAAAGCCAAGTGAACCTGGGAGGTGCTCACTCGGCCTCAGACTTAAATTCATCTTCTTTTTTGTATGCCTTTTCTTCTCCTTTTCATAATTGCTTTGCTATCTTAGGGGAGATGGACAGTGGGTCGGTAGTTGACAACTCATCGAACTTTGTTTTGTCTAGTAGTTTCTCTTTGCCTTCGGAAGGAGTGTCTCAATTGAGCGCGGCACCCGAAGTAAAACATAGTGTGCTTGATTCTCCTGAAAAAATAAAAAACACTTCTATTAAATCTTTTTCTTTCAAATCCTCCCCAGCTGACCTTAACCTTAGAACGATCCCCATCGGTGACGAGTTCGACATCGAAACACATGTATACTTCAAAAAAGATAACAACAAATGGAGAAAAACAATAGAAAAAGCATTACTTGACTCTGGTGCCTGCCAGACATTCGTCAACAAAAAATGGGTACAGTCTCTAGGTATACCCACCAAAAAATTATCCCTTCCCCGTTCCATATCTAACGCGGATGGCTCGACGTCGTCTCATGGCAACATCACAGATTACGTATCTATCGTTTTATCCTATCAGGGTCACTCTGAAGGAGTTGATGCCTTGATAACGAATTTAGGAACTCACCATATTTATCTAGGTTATGACTGGTTTAGACGCCACAACCCCCTCATCGACTGGGTTGAAAAAACAATAAACTTCTGTCGCTGCACTCGTAACTGTGTTACAATCAACACAGCAAATCTCACACATGGCATCTGGAATGCCTCTATACGTTCCATCG
Source organism: Boletus sphaerocystis (assembly GCA_038092615.1). Classification (NCBI taxonomy): domain Eukaryota; kingdom Fungi; phylum Basidiomycota; class Agaricomycetes; order Boletales; family Boletaceae; genus Boletus; species Boletus sphaerocystis. Next base: position 1,312 of record JBBPQR010000582.1, on the reverse strand, counting down.
AGGAAGGACTTGCTGAAAAGGTACCTCTCCAGTATCACGAATTTCTTGACGTTTTTAGCAAAAAAGAATCACAACGGATGCTGGTCCACAAACCTTGGGACCACGCTATTGACCTTAAACCTGACTTCGTACCCAAAAAGGGTCGGGTAATCCCTCTCTCCGACGCTGAATTAGAAGAAGTTCGTAACTTTATCGCTTCCGAGAAAGAGAAGGGCTATATCCGCCCTTCTAAGTCTCCCCAAACGGCACCAGTATTCTTCATTCCAAAAAAAACTGATGAAAAATGTCTCGTAATGGACTATCGTTATTTAAACGAGGGTACAGTAAAAAATTCTTACCCTCTTCCTCTCATTTCTGCACTCGTCGATCGCCTTAAAGGCGCTGACAAATTCACCTGCCTTGACCTTAGATGGGGTTACAACAACGTTCGCATCAAAGAAGGCGACGAGTGGAAAGCCGCGTTTGTAACGCCACTCGGGGCTTATGAGCCAGTAGTAATGTATTTCGGTATGACTAACAGTCCACCGACCTTCCAGCAGATGATGAACAACATCTTCAACAATATGTACGCCGTCGTCATCGTCTACTTGGACGATATGTGTATTTATACCAAGGGTAAAACGGACGACGAACACTCTGAAGTCGTCAAGGAAGTTCTCCGCAGACTACACGAGAACGACCTTTATGCTGAACCCAAAAAATGCGTATTTAATGCTGACAAAGTTGACTTTCTTGGCATGACAGTATCAGCTGACGGTGTCGGCATGCAAATGAAAAAAGTGGACGCCATCCTTGATTGGCCAGCGCCCACCAAGCTAAAACAACTTCAGTCCTTTTTAGGGCTTTGTAATTATTATCGTCACTTTATTAACGGTTTTGGACAGATCGCCCGCCCCCTTAACGATCTAACAAAGAAAAACACGCCTTACGTCTGGGGGGAGGCTCAACAAACGGCGTTTGACACGCTCAAAAAACAATTCACTTCCGCATCACTCCTGGCATATCTCGATTCCTCGAAAGACATGCGTGTCAAAACGGACGCTAGTGATATCACCACTGGAGCAGTATTATCGGTCTTAGGGGAGGATAAGTCTTGGCGCCCCTGCGCTTTTCTTTCTCACTCTTTTTCTTCGGCCGAACGCAACTACCCCGTCTACGACAAGGAGTTGCTTGCAATTATACACACTCTTGAGGAGTGGCGTCATTATTTAATCGGGAAAGCTAATTTCGAGATTTGGACGGACCATAAAAATCTCGAGTACTGGAAAAAACCCCAAACACTTTCCGGTCGCCAAGCCCGCTGGCACGAACT
>JBBPQR010000581.1:0-10065 GCA_038092615.1 Boletus sphaerocystis | reverse complement strand
CTGGGAAAGCAGAAAACTTCGCCCGCATCACTATGGAAAAGTATGCGGCTAATGCCGAAGAAAGGTTGGTTGGACATCTGGCATGGCCTGCCTGGTCCACCTTAAAAAAGGAAATTGAGGACTTCTTCCGCATTGAAGTTCTCAAACAAGAGGCTTACCTCAAATTATGCTCATTACGATAGGGAAGCCTCCCCATCGAAATCTTCACGCAGCAATTCGAGTTGTTGCGAAAAGATGCTGACATCGACGAAACGGACGCCACCGCACTTCGTCTCTACAAGGAAAGGATGGACTACAACATCTATTTCCAACTTTCTATGCGCAGTCCGGCAATCGAGGACACCCTCTCTTCTTGGCAAACGGAGGCCAATATCATCAGCAAAAGATTCAACTCCATGCGCCTTGAACGGCAACACCTTCCTACCCACCCTCAGAACAAGCCCCGATACTGAGGTCGGCACGCAGCCCGGTCGGGGGGCACCGATGGACACACAGGCTGTCCAATCGCGCACAGAAACCTGCAAATGCTACAATTGCGAGAAAATCGGGCATCTCTCCGCAAACTGTAAAAAACCAAGGAAGCCCCGTGGTCGCTCTGTCTTCGACCCTACCACGGGCAAAACACGTTACATCCCACCGCGATCCAACAATCGCCAAATCGAGTTGGCCCCGACAACCCACATTGCCGCCATCCCCTCCTCTTCCACGCCTTCTGCAGCGCTCTCATCTGCCCCGCCGTGGCAGACAGAAGAAGTGAAGGCTTACTATTTCGATATGTTTACGGCACAAGCCCGGCAGCTTGCTGCCGACGGACTTAAGGGAAAAGGCAAGGCCAAGTGAACCAGGGAGGTGCTCACTCGGCCACAGACCTAAATTCTTCTTTTACTTACACTTCTTCTTCTCCGTTTCATAACCGTTTTGCTATCCTAGGGGAGATGGACGGTGGGTTGGTAGGCAATGACTCATCGAACTTTGTAGTATCATCAGTTTCTTCTTTGCCTTTGGAAGGAGCGTCTCATTTGAGCGCGGCGCCCGAAGTAAAACAAAGCGTACTTAATTCTCCTGAAAAAATAAAAAATACTTCTATCAAATCTTTTTCTTTCAAATCCTCCCCAGCTGACCTTAACCTTAGAACGATCCCCGATGGCGACGAATTCGACATCAAAACACACGTATACTTCAAAAAAGACAACGACAAATGGAGAAAAACAATAGAAAAAGCATTACTCGACTCTGGTGCCTGCCAGACCTTCGTTGACAAAAAATGGGTACAGTCTCTAGGTATACCCACCAAAAAATTATCCCTTCCCCAATCTATATCTAACGCCGATGGCTCGACGTCATCTCATGGCAATATCACAGATTACGTATCTATTGTTTTATCCTACCAAGGTCACTCTGAAGGAGTTGACGCCTTGGTAACGAATCTAGGCACTCACCATATTTATCTAGGATACAATTGGTTTAGATGCCACAACCCCCTCATTGACTGGGTTGAAAAAACAATAAACTTCTGTCACTGCACACGTAACTGCGTCACGATCAATGCAGCCAATCTCACGCATGGCGTCTGGAATGCCTCTATTCGATCAATTGAGGAAGACCTTGCCGAAAAGGTACCCTCACAATATCACGAGTTCCTTGACGTCTTTAGCAAAAAAGAATCACAACAGATGCCGATCCGCAAACCATGGGACCACGCCATTGATCTCAAACCTGACTTTGTACCCAAAAAGGGTCGGGTAATCCCTCTTTCTGTCACAGAACTCGACGAAGTTCGAAATTTTATAGCTTCCTAGCAAGAGAAGGGCTATATTCGCCCTTCCAAGTCTCCTCAAACAGCACCTGTTTTCTTTATTCCTAAAAAGACAGGCGAAAAACGCCTTGTCATGGACTACAGATATTTAAACGAGGGTACAGTAAAAAATTCTTACCCTCTTCCTCTCATTTCTGCACTCATCGATTGCCTTAAAGGCACTGACAAATTCACCTGCCTGGATCTTAGGTGGGGATACAACAATGTTCGCATCAAAGAAGGCGACGAGTGGAAAGCTGCATTTGTAACGCCGCTAGGGGCTTACAAGCCCGTTGTAATGTATTTTGGCATGACTAACAGTCCGCCAACCTTCCAGCAGATGATGAACGATATATTCAACGACATGTACACTGTCGTTATCGTCTATCTGGACGACATGTGTATTTATACAAAGGGTAAGACCGACGACAAGCACTCCGAAGTCGTCAAGGAAGTTCTGCGCCGACTACGCGAGAATGACCTTTATGCGAAACCCGAAAAATGCATTTTTAATGCTGACAAAGTTGACTTCCTCGGCATGACAGTATCCGCCGACGGTGTCGGCATGCAAACAAAAAAAGTGGACGCCATTCTAGACTGGCCAGCGCCCACTAAACTCAAACATCTTCAATCCTTCTTGGGACTTTGTAATTATTATCGACGTTTTATTAACGGTTTTGGACAGATCGCCCGCCCCCTCAACGATCTCACAAAGAAAAACACACCTTACGTTTGGGGCGAGGCTCAACAACAAGCGTTTGACACACTCAAAAAACAATTTACCACCGTGCCACTCCTGGCATACCCCGACTCTTCAAAGGACATGCACGTTGAAACAGATGCCAGCGATATCGCCACTGGAGCGGTATTATCGGTCTTAGGGGAGGATAAGTCTTGGCGCCCTTGCGCTTTCCTTTCACACTCTTTTTCTTCTGCCGAGCGCAACTACCCAGTCTATGACAAGGAGTTGCTTGCCATCATACGCGCTCTTGAGTAGTGGCGGCATTATCTTATTGGAAAGGCTAACTTCAAGATTTGGACAGATCATAAAAATCTCGAGTACTGGAAAAAGCCTCAAACGCTTTCCGGTCGCCAGGCGCGATGGCACGAACTCCTACAAGAGTTCAACTACACACTAATCTATAAACCCGGCAACACGAACGGATGTGCCCATGCTCTTTCTCGTCGTCCAGACCATGGCAATGCAGTCGATAAATTAAACGAGAATATCACAGTTTTCTCTTCCGATGTTCTCCGTTCCTCTTCATTATCTATCCCTGTTGAACTAACCTCCCCTGATGCCTGCTTACCCTCGAAGGGCTCTTCATCCGCTGCAGGTTTTGACCTGTATTCCACCGAGGACCTTGACATCCCCGCCCACGATCAATGACTCATCCTCACCCGTGTCAAGATCCAACTCCCTCTCGGTACCTACGGGAGGATTGCACCACGCTCAGGCCTCGCCTTCAAGCACAAAATCGACGTCATGGCCGGAGTCATTGACACCGATTATAGGGGAGAAATTGGTGTAATCCTCTTCAACTATTCCGATTCCTCTTTCCATGTTTCTAAATTTGACCGCATCGCACAACTAATTATTGAAAAAATAGAAAACCCAACACTATCCGAATCAAAGACTCTTGACGAGTCTGAACGAAACACTAAAGGGTTTGGCTCCATAGGAGTCCAAGCCATTTCTTCCACGTCTCTCACCCCGAACTTCGAAACTAAATTATGCATGGAATCTTCTAGGTTGAACGTTGACGCAGTAAACGAATACGAATACTACGCCACAGACAGACTTTTCAGAAATTCGAATGGCATCGTTTTTGTGCCCCCTTCTTTTCGCAACGAACTTATTTCCATTTTTCACGATTCTCCAGTCGCAGGTCATCCTGGCCACGACCGTACAATAGCTTCGATTCGCAAATTCTACTGGTGGCCTGGAGCCGCCAAAGACATTTCTACGTATATCGAACACTGCCAGGTGTGCTCCCTCACGAAGGGTTCGTCAAAGCCACCGGCAGGAAAACTTCTTCCTTTACCCGTTGCTTCCCATCCATGGGAGGACATTTCCATTGACTTCGTAACTGGACTTCCCCTTTCTCTTGGTTTTGATTCTATAGGGGTCGTCATGGACCGTTTTTCCAAAGAAATTGTTCTTTTTCCCTGTATGAAAACCACTTCTTCTTCGGACTTAGCTTCTTTATTTAGAGACCACGTCTGGTGTCTCCACGGACTTCCTAACACTATTCTTTCTGACAGAGGACCGCAATTCGTCTCGGAGTTTACCAGAGAGTTGCTAAAAGTCTTGGGCATACAGCAGAAGCTGTCAACGGTGTACCATCCACAGACGGATGGACAAACGGAGCGGATCAATCGGGAGATCCTCGCTTATCTACGGGCCTACGTGGCAAAAAACCAGGATTCTTGGGCATCGATGCTAAAGATGGCCCAATTCGCATACAACAATGCTATCTCAACAGCAACCGGAACTTCGCCGTTCACGATTACACGAAATTACACACCTCGCATGGGATCAGAACCCACGACGTCCACTAAAACCCCTGGGGGGTTGTTTGCTAAAACCCTCGGACGCTCCCATGACGAAATTCGTGAAACGCTAAAGAAAACACGCGATCGGATGTCGCACGCACAAGAATCCAAACGTTCCTCTGCACCCACGTATTCTATTGGTGATCTCGTCTGGCTCTCGACAGATCATCTCTCCCTTCCCTATCCTGCCCGTAAATTAACCCAAAAATACATTGGCCCCTACCGTATCTCCGCCGTCCTCCCTAATGCCGTCACTCTCATCCTCCCTTCATCCGTTTCCATTCATCCCACCGTCAATATTTCCCGCGATAAACCCTATAAAGCCCCGCTAGCCGGGCAAAACGTGTACAAACCAGACGCCGTTACCGTGACCGAAGACCATCACGAGGAATACGAAGTGGACTATATCGTCCAATCATGTTTATACCGCAGAAAATTACAATACCTCATCCATTGGAAAGGATGGGATGAGGTGGACCGCACCTGGGAACCCGCCGTAAATCTGAAACACGCCCAAGACGCAATCAACGACTTCCACGCAGCTCATCCCGCGGCCCCACGTCCTATCCGTAGGATCTCTGAAGATCAATTCACGTCTCTCTTCTCTCCGTTCGGTCCCTCCTATTTGGAATTCACCAACTCAAGACTGGATCTCGAAGCTGGTGAATGGGGGGTAGTGTTATAGTTCAGGACCATCACACTACGTTTTTTACTTTTCTCCGTCTAATCATACTTAGTACTTTTCACTTTCACAGTCACATGACTTGACCCCTTTTTTAGGATCACGTGACTTTCCGCTCTTCCTTGTCACGTGACCTCACACGTGACCATGGGACAACACGTGACTCGAGTCTAGGCCTGGTCCAGACTCTCGTCTTATCTATGATGTCACGCCTCACGGTTACCTTGCGTTTCTCTCACATCTCCTTATCATTGACTTTCCCTCACTGGCCCTCAAGTATTTAGGACTTAGACGACCTACCCTAAACTCTCTTAGTATCATATATATACCGTCCCCTTCTGTTGTCTTTTCCTTAGTCCTATTCACTTGTCTACTCTCCCCTAGGGGCCTGGACTCTTGTTTACTACTCCTTTCCTCTACCATTGCACTTTGCCGCCTCATCCTCATAATCGGATGCTACGTCATTTTATCATCTCTCTACCAATCAACGATTTCACTGTCCTCATCGTCATCGTCATCGACACCCACTGACGTCTCGTCCTCAGTATTAGTTCCCTCGTCCAACCTATAAACTAGGTTGTACTCGATCAAAGTCTAGTCCCGTTACACTTTCCACCCTTGTCAAAGATTATGTTAGTTGGTGTGACCGTTGCACATGCTTCAAAGGCACCAATCAACCCCCCTCAGGAAAACTCCTTCCCCTTGAAACCCCGAACAAACCATGGGAAGATATTTCAGTTGATTTTACCACAGATCTTCCATTATCTGATGGTTACGACTATTCTTGTCATAGTTGATCGCTTTTCCAAAGAAGTCGTGTTCATACCATGCCGTAAAACCGCTTCCGCCATGGATACCGCTCGGTTGTACCTTCACCATGTATGGAAGAACCATGGACTTCCCCGGAGCATCATCTCCGACCGCGGTCCTCAGTTCGCTTCCACAGTCATGACAGATTTATGTAAACGCCTTGGGATCACACCTAGGCTCTCCACTGCATTCCACCCACAAACCGATGGACAAACAGAGCGGATGAATAGCGACCTTCAACAATACCTCCACCTCTTTGTATCTGCCCAGCAGGATAGGTGGGTAGATGAAACTGGATCCGAGGGAAGACGGATGTCAACAAGGGTCATCTAGACCAAACCATAATAATAAGATGAGGAGCTGGCGTATCGTCGTGGAACGTGTCGTATGCCTTTTAGAGATGGCTACTCAAAGGATGAAGGTGAGGACCTTCACTGTGGCCACTAGGCAGCTCGGATGTAGGGAGCCGGGTAGAAGACAAGTGAATAGAACTAAGGAAGGGAGTACATCTGGGAGCGGTATATAAGGGACTACTGGTAGTTAAGGGCAAGCATGAGATGTACTCTAGGGCCAGCATAGATAAGGGGATAGCATAAATAGAACGTCCATGCCTATGCCTTGAGGTATGACATCATCAGTGATATCATAGCCCAGACTGTGATGTCATCGGCATCCAGACCTGTATGACATAAGCGTGTCACATGATGACCTAGACTGTGGGTCACGTGATCTATTATATAGATAATCGTAAGAGTCCAGAGCGGTCATGTGATCTAGCACATGATCCGATCCAATCTAATCTGATAAGATAAGATAAGAAGTCCAGTGTAACAGTATTGAAGATCGTTCTGTAACAAACGATGACGAGAATGGAGTCGTAACCATTAGATAGTGGGAGATCCGTGGTAAAATCCACTGAGATGTCCTCCCATGGTTTATTTGGGATCTCGAGGGGAAGGAGCTTTCCTGAAGGGGGTTGATTGATGCCTTTGAAGCGTGCACAGCGATCACACCGATTTACATAATTTTTGACAAGAGTGGAAAGACCATCCCATGCATAATGTTTCCTAATGAGAGCAAGGGTCTTTTCTGTTCTGGGGTGTCCGGCGATAGGTGTGTCATGGTGTAGGTGTACAACTTCCATTCTGAGTTTGTCATGATCTGGTACAAAGATCTGACCTTGATCATTTAGAAGTGTTCCTTCTTCGGTAGATGTCATTCCTTGACTTTCTAGTTTCAGAACTTCGGACTCTTTGAGCATTATAGTAGCGGTTTTAATGCGTGAGAGTAGTTCTTCGGCATTGGTGGCAAGATGGACAGTGGTGGTGGTGATAGATGTTCCTGTAGAGCCGAATCTACTATGTCCACGATCTGTTTTGTCTAGAGAGTCCATCTCGATAACAGGTGGTAGATCTATCCTTTCAATGATGAGCTGAGCTATCCGGTCACCTTCTTTTACTTCAAAGTTGGTATCTGAGAAGTTGAAGAGGAGAACCCTTACGGATCCTCGGTAATCGGAATCAATTACTCCTGCTCCCATGTCAATCATATGTTTAGCTGCAAGTCCGCTTCTAGGTGCTATCCTTCCATAAGTGCCTCGTTCCAAGGCGACAGCTATCTGTGTGTTGACTAAAATTTTCCCATGGCTAGGGACTATTGCTATCTGTGTGCTGTAAAGGTCTAGACCAGCGGCGTACTCACTTCCTCTGGTTGGAAGATGAGCCTTTTCCGAGAGTTCCTTCACCCTGAGGGGGCATGTATTGATGACCGTGGCAATATGTTCTTTCGGTATTACTAATATCGCTTTGTTGTCCTCCTCTATTCCTATTGTGTGATCTGCGCGTCTAGAGAGCGCATCAGCTTTTCCCATTTGGGCTCCTGCTTTGTGTACCCATCTGTAGTTAAAGTGAGTAAGGTACTGCACCCATCGGGCCTGTCGGCAGTTGAGATCTTGCCGTTGCATGAACCATTGCAGATTGGCATGATTGTTCCATATTTCAAATTGGAGTTGTGCTCCTTCTAGGTAGTGGTGCCATTGTTCTAAGCTTCTGATTACACTTAACATTTCCTTGTCTGCCACTGCGTAATTCTGTTCTTCTGGGGACATAGAGTGGGAAGAGAACGCGACCAGGTGCCATTTCCCATCTTGTTCTATGGAGAGTACGGCACCGGTAGCGAAGTTAGATGCGTCAGTTTCTAGGTGGAATTGTTTGTCTATATCTGGGTAGGTAAGGATAGGGGTGGTAGTGAATTTCTCTTTAAGCGTATCAAAGGCGATCTGTTGACTTGACTCCCACTTGAACAGGGTGTCTTTCTTGGTAAGATCATTGAGCGAGCAAGCCACTTGTGCGTAGTCCTTAATGAAGCGACGGTAGAAGTTGGCCAGGCCTAGGAAACTTCTTATGTTGCGCACTGTTTTAGGTGTGGGCCATTCGGTAATGGCTTTCACTTTCTCATTATCCATTTGGATACCATTTCTAGATACTATCATGCCCAAGAATTCAACCTCGGTCACGCGGAAGCTGCATTTCTCGGGTTTGGCGAAGAGGTCATTAGCCTCTAAGCGACGGAGAACTTCGAGTACCACTTTGTCATGTTCCTTGATGTCCAGGGATTTGGTAAAGATCATGAGGTCATCAATGTAGACCACCATTACTCCTTCCATATCAGCGAAGATTTCATTCATCATGGTCTGGAACGTGGCTGGGGAGTTACAGAGGTCAAAGAACATGACCATGGGTTCAAATGATCTGCGGTGACATATGAAGGCGGCTTTCCATTCATCGCCCTCCTTGATTTGGATGTTGTTGTATCCCCATCGGAGATCTACCTTGGTAAACCATTGTGCTCCTTTGAGCTTATCAACTAGTTGGGAGATCAGCGGAAGCGGGTAGTTGTTCTTCACTGTATGCTCATTGAGATACTGGTAGTCCTGTACCATTCATTTATGCCCATCCTTTTTTGGAACAAAGAAGACAGGTGACATTTGCTCGGACTTAGAGGGGTGAATATATCCTTTGCTTAGCTGATCATCTATGAATTCTGACACTTCTTTCTATTCTGTGGTGGAGAGTGGGATTAAGCGACCCTTTTTCGGTTTAAATGTGTCTTTGAGATCAATGGCATGGTCCCACGGTTTACGAACCGGCATCCGTTCTGACTCCTTTTTGAAAAAGGTGCTCAAATACTTATGGAACACTTTTGGAACAAGAGTTTCAGGTTGAGCTTCTTTGGTAGATTCTTCCTTAAGGGAGTTTATGTGGATCAGGGTGTCAATCTCTTCGGATTTAATTTGGCGGGAGAAGGATGGCTTTTCCTGGAGTGCCCGGCAAGTCCAGGGGCAGTGTGTCATGCAGACTTTGCCGGTAGGCCAGTCTATTTCAGGGTTGTGGTTCTTTAGCCACATGTATCTGAGTATCAACTGATTCTTCCCTAGATCTGTCACTTTGGCTAGAACCTTTCCCCTGTGCTCTTGGAATTCTATGATTAGTTCAGCACAATGGGTAATTGATCCGGCGGAGTTAGCAGATCCGTCTACGTTATAGACGGGGATAGGTCGTGGGATAGGTCGTAATAGGATTTGGAGTTTTTCAGCATAAGTGCGATCAAGATAAATATAGTTGGCGCCGCTGTCTAGTAGCGCTTTGGTGCAGAAATTCTTTCCATGCTTTCCGGGGGTCTTGATGATTATGTCAAGATGGATATCCCTCGGATCAAGGGTTCTTACATGTGTGGCATCTGGGATTAAAAAGGTAGGAGGGGTGTGAACAGAATCAAGTACTGGTGAGGAGCCCCGGCTGAGCTCCAAATCTATTGGAGACCCTGTTCTGCTATAAGTTAAATGGCAAGAAGACGGAGATGAATTAGTAATAGAAGCAACTTGGGCACCCAGACCGCTCAAGTTGCCTTGGCTTTTCCCTTTTCGCTAAAAGTTTCTTTGGTTTCCATAGTGGGTACTTTCTTTGTTCTAGAACATGACTTCTTGTGATCCCCTCGGGACCAATTACATTCCTTACAACATGTGGAGGATTTCTTGTAGTCTTTGCTGAAATGGCCAGTTCCTCCACAGTTGAAGCAGCCGGAGAAGCGTTTCCAAGGACGGTTGAGCGCGTTCACTTCCTCCGCTTCCGACTCCTGTTCCCATAATGCGTCTATATCCATGGCATTGGGATCTCAATAATTTTTGGACGACCCGGTACTAGGGCAAAAGAGCGGGTTTTTG
>JBBPQR010000580.1:0-10079 GCA_038092615.1 Boletus sphaerocystis | reverse complement strand
CGGCCCACCCCGCGACGGTCCCTGAGGCCCACCTCCAGCCCCACCATAGCTCTGCATCGGCGGCCTTCCATTCCACCCATGCCCGCCAAAGCCTTGTTGCGATGGCGGGTATGGGTGTCTAGGTTGTCCGTACGATGGCGGTGGATGTCCATTCGAGTTGGGATAGCTACCGGGAGGAGGTCCACCTCCGTATGGACCACGATTGGGAGGTCCTCCATGCGCACCACCGCGGTCCATTCCGCCACGGCCCCCACGAGAACTGCGTCTAGAACGGGGGTCCAAGTCCTCAGAGGTGAGTTGTTGCGGGGGTTTGCGCACTCCGGGTAACAACATCGAACGGTGAGGGGTGAGCTGCCTCGAGAAATAGTAGAGAACTGATAATGATCTATCGTTCTTGATGTCGGATAGATCGATCGATGTCAATGGGGAGTAGAATGTCGATCCCGGAATGCAATCAGGATTTGGGAGTGCACTACCGCTAATGCCCTTCGAGTCTTTTATAGGCATCGGTACTGGCTGCATGAGGTGAGATCAGATTGCACTGACGACGAAGACATGGACCATCATTGACCTGCCTGTCTTTCCGTTTTCCATATAGGCTTTCGAAAAATGGATAAAGCCTATGCTCGTCCGACACATACATCACACTACTGCCCCAGCTATTTCGTCTTACTTCATCTTCCGTGAGTTTCGGATATCTCTCTGACATGGCATCCAAAAGCCTCTTTTCATCAATGAAGGGAAGTAGAGCAACGCCCTGCCATAACATTTTCTTTCCATTCATGTCGACCTGGAAAGTCGATGGATAGAAGTCGATTATAGGTGAAGTGGGTTCGGTCATGAGGTCGTGGAAGACAGCAGGGATATGCTTCTTTGAGGCAGGGGGAAACACCCCCATGAGTTGTTCATAAGGTTTAAATGGTTGACCAAGGGTGAAACTGATTTTCATGTCCTTGAGGTCCTCAAAATCCGAGGCGAAGGGGGCAAAATGGTAAGGATAATACCACTGCCAGGAAGGCGTCTTTTGGGAGAATTACATCAATGTTATTTGCGGGCTTTTGGCTCGTGGCTTACCCCTTGATAGTAGTAATGCAACACCCATGCAATACCCTCCACATAGCGTTGGGTTATCCTGACAAGATGTTAGGGTAGTATCACGAAGACAAGAAAAGGCGACATACATTTTCCTGAATTCAACATCGGAGGTCGGGATGCTAAACTTCTGTTGATAATAGCGTTCCTTATAACCCGGTTCATACAATCTAGTGTTGGGCGAGTGTGAGTGTTCCCTTGTGGTGGAGCGAGACGAGGACACTCCCGCACCTGACGTTATCTACTTGCTCAACAGAGCCATCGGGTCGAACAACCATAGCGTAAGAAGGTTCCTCTTCCTCCTCTAAGCTATCGTTCTCCCCAACGACAACAATATCCTCCTCGATGTCTATTTGCGCATCTTCGATTTCAACATCTGCAGCGCTACGTTTTTGGCTTGGGGAAACGGATACCATGGAGTCATCTAACGATTGTGATTGCAGTGGGAATGGCGCGGCGGGAGGTTCTACGTTTCCAAGACCGGGTACGTCGAAATCAGAGGCTGAATCCGAAACATCAAAGTCCGGTGCCTGCGCTTTTGCCGCCGAAGATGCGCTAGGTTTTACGGGTACAAGCCCTGCCAACTCAGCTTTCAGAACTTCTGCAGCACTCATATTTGCTAGTCTAATCGCCGCGCGATTTGCCACTACGTCCCGATTGCTGCCTGCCAATGCCTGTGTGGCAGTAGGTACGTTGCACTTTGACTGGGTCGTTGACGGGGCACCAAGACCTATCGAGTCTGCTTTTGCCGCAAGGTTATTATGAGGCGGTCCATTGATACCGAGAGTAGGGGAGGGACCAGACGCATTGCGGATGTCAGAAGGACTGCTACCATTTTTGTTGTTATCAATACGACGCCGCTTGGATTCATGATCCTGACGATTTTCGGCTATGAAGGTGGAGGTCAGCTTTGAGCATCCAATTAAATTCCTCCCAGCCAAACGAACCGGAGGGGGAAAAAATGACCATACGCACCTTCTTGCCTTTTCCTGAATATGTCATCCTCTCTTCTTGCCAGTCCCTCGAGGATTATTTCTGCCCTCTCAAGTACCAATTTGCCATGATCTGTCATGTACCCGCCCATCCTCGGCAGTTCCATTTTCCAGATGTTGAGCAATGTGTCAATTGCGCCCTCTCTGATCTCCAAACTAGGTAGATGTGGCAAGAAGTCATTGCCCACGAAAAAAATTAGTAATACCCAATCATCAATCGCTTGCTCGAAGTTGAAAGAAAAGGGAGCTCGGGGGACATAAAGCTCCGTTTCAAGGTATTCTCGCAAAATGGAAACATCAAGGAATATGAATGGCTTTTTCTCGGGAGGGGTAGGCTTGCGTCTCGAAACAAGAGAATTTGGTTTGGGCCCAGGACATTGTGCAGCGTAATGACCCTCTTCACCACAAAGTCGGCAAGCATTCGATTTGTCCTGAGCGAAGACGTCTTCCCGCAGTACGCGAAAGTACGGCTCGTGGGTTGCGAGTGCAAGCATGATGAGATCGGCGTCCTGAGAAAGGACGAAGCTGGTCAGGAGACGCCAGTGGGAACTGAACTACGAGCATACCAGGCCGTAGATAACGTGCTTGGTGTTAGGATCATGACCTTGGTTTGCACGCTGTCTCCGAATGAAATCCATAATTTTATGCTCTCCTTCTCCAGGCACACTGGCGTCCGATATAATCACTTGGAGCTGCGAGAGACAGATCAAGTAGAGCTTATAGAGGACATGATGAAACACAAACATCTTTCCATCCTGGATCAGTATTTATTTTTTCGACAACCCAATATCTCAGGGAGGCTGCGAGGAGGTCCATGAATGGTGTGCCAGGCGTGATGGCATTGGAATCCCACGCTTCCTTGTGCTTCTCTTCGTCGCTGATAACTTTACCCATTGCTAACAAGAACGGAATATAAGACCTGTGCTTGGGAAAAGTGGGACGAGACATACCCTCCCATTCAGCAACTGCCAACTTGCGGGCTTCGGCTTTGTCCTTTGCTTCTTGAGCAGACCTGAAACGACGCGAGCGTTGTTGATTCATCTTTGCACGTGGGGCCACACCATCTAGGATAGATAGGGATGAGCGGGGCAAACGGATGAAGATGGTCGTATACCAATTGCCATGAAGAGAAGTTTGCGGGGTCTGATCATGTTCACGACGCGGTTGGTGTACTTGAACACTTCGACCATCATTTCCTCCTCCGTCTCGGGCGGTGGCTAATGAAATGAAGTCAGTGATGGGGTGGTTGAGAGCACAAGCGAATGGACATACCTTTCCCTCTGGGTGGGTACAGGGATGTACCTGGAGCGCGATGAATCGAATGACCAAGGATGGAAGGACAAGAGACGTACGATACCGTTCATGTCGAGGTAGAGGTTGTCAAACTCGACACCATTTGGGTTCGGAGTGGTAATGTCGACTGGGAGCTTGATGGGTTCGCCAAGGGCATCTGGGACCTCGACTTCGTCTTCTTCGCGAACAGATGTTACTGGGGGGATATAACTTAGTTTTGATACTCTACAGACAGGACAGCAGACAGACCGATCCTTGGGTACTTTTTGCTGAGCCAGCGGAATAATGCAGGGACACCCTGAAAGAGATGCGTCAAAGGAGAGAAAGAAAAGAATGTGAGCCTGGACAAACCATGACGTGCTCAAAGACGTTGCAAAAGATGTCGTCGTCGTCGTCGGTGCCGTCGACAAAAGCCGGATGTATGCGCGTCGTGTGCGTGGATTGCCAAATGTAGAATATATTCCCACGGCAGATGGA
Source organism: Boletus sphaerocystis (assembly GCA_038092615.1). NCBI lineage: Eukaryota > Fungi > Basidiomycota > Agaricomycetes > Boletales > Boletaceae > Boletus > Boletus sphaerocystis. Next base: position 6,225 of record JBBPQR010000580.1, on the reverse strand, counting down.
AATGACTCGTTCGTGTACATATTAAATCGTACTCTCAGAGGGGGCTCAGTGTATTACTCGGCACGATGTCGACAGCGACAGAGACCATCTCGATCACAGCCTCTTTGAAACTAACACCAACAGCGTCTCCCTCACAGGAAATGCCTCCCTCATCGCAATCCCCATCTCATCCAAACCCTTCCGCACCAAAGTCCCAAAAGCAAATGACAAAGGCGGAGCGCCGTGAGCAGCAGGAAGCACAGCGAGCCGCAAAGGCCGCAGCCAAGGCCGCCGCTGCCCAGCCCGCTTCATCCGAGCCTGTTCCGTCCCACAAACGTAATGCTAGCACGAGTGGTAAAGGTACCACTCTCCCTTCTGCTGGTATCCCCAAGAAGTCCGGGAAGGAATCTACAACAAAGCCCGGAAAGGGCGAGCCCAAGGAGGCTCTACATCCTGGTGCTCAACATGACGAGACACCTCGTGGCTTACGCATCTTCTCGCACTTTGGTGCCCCAAGACCACCCACCACCACCAAGGGTGACATCCACCCTGCCATCATAAGACTTGGTTTACAGTTTGCAGAGTTCAAGATCACCGGCGCGAATGCCAGGTGTATCGCCATGTTGTCCGCTTTCAAAACCGTACGTCTTCTCTTCTCATCCTGCTCTGTCTGCTGTTCATCTGACTACCAGGTCATCCAAGACTACGCGACACCCCGCAATAACACGCTCTCTCGTCATCTCATGACGCATCTCTCACCTCAGATCACACACCTGGTATCAGCAAGACCAATGTCGGTCTCGATGGGCAACGCAATTAGACAACTCAAGCTTGAGATCAGTGGTTCAGATATTGATTTGCCCGAACAAGATGTTCGTTCTGTTTGGTGACCACAATTTCCGAGTTTGTCCTGATAGTTTACAGGCCAAAGATGCGCTGTGCGATACGATCGATAATTACATCCGGGATCGGATCCTCCTCGCTGATCAAGTTATACAAGAAACAGCTGGCAGCAAAATCAAGGACGGTGATGTCATCCTGACATATGCACGGTGCGTCCTAGCGAGGTAGACCCAGTACAGATGTTTACCTCTGTTCGCAGGTCATCGGTGGTTGAGAAGGTCTTGTTGCATGCCTGGTTGTCTGGCAAGCGATTTTCTGTCATCGTCGTCGATTCACGACCCATGCTAGAAGGTACAGCCTCTCTTCATACGTAGGGTTTGGAGCGATCATTCACGTGTACTGCTTGTCCCAGGCAAGGCGTTACTGCGATCTCTCACGACTGCATCGATCCCGTGTACATACCTTCTCTTACCATCCCTCCCATCCGTCTTGCCACACACGACGACATTGTTTGTCGGTGCGCACTCTCTCCATGCGAATGGCGCTGTTTTTTCGCGGGCTGGGACAGCGATGGTTGCCATGATGGCCCAGTCAAGGAATATCCCCGTTGTGGTATGCTGCGAAACATACAAGTTTGCGGAGGGTATTCGCTGGGATGGGGTAAGCAAGAATGAGTTAGGTGCGTGCCTGTCGAGGATGCTGTTGTGAGACCTGTTGAGACAAGTTATGCGTATCTAGCGCCGACTCCGTTCCCACCATCCTCCACGCCGGATGGTTTCAAGGCACGACCGAATCTTTCCATCCTGAGTCCATTGTATGACTTGACACCACCGTCGTGCATCACCGCTGTCGTGACAGAAGTGGGCATTATTCCGCCAAGCTCGATGTCGTCGATTCCCGGTGCACTTGGGAGAGCGACGATTGGTGCTTGATAGATAGACTGTAGTATTTATTCATGCACGTTTGAATGTCACGTGATCGCGGGACATACCGTACACCATCCCTTGTTGGGTTACTGCCCCCTCAGCCATGCTCATCAGCTCATCACCGTCGCTGCCACGTACTGAGCCTGTCCCGTCGCTGTCTTCGATGTCCCCCTCTGCTGTGACTTCGCCGTCCCCCGCTACCGACCCTCTCCCCGCCATTCCCGCCGACAATGTTGCCCCCGACGTCCCCGCCAAGATCAGCGCCTATTACTCCCTCGTCTTTCCCAACATTACCTTTTTCCTTCAGACCCTCACCGTCACCATCGGCAGGCGGTGTTTACCCCCTACCTCTGCCTCTCTCAATGGCACCGATACTACCGTTTCCAGTCCTAGTCCTGTCGACGTCGACCTCGGCCCGCTCAAGAGCGTGTCACGCCAACACGCCAGGATAGAGTACGAGGAAGAGGAGGCGCGCTTTGTCCTCGTCGTGATCGGACGCAATGGTGCTTGGGTCGACGGTGTTTGGTCTGGCGCAGGAAGTCGGGTGCCACTGGGCGAGAGGTGCGCCTTATCCCAACCCGTCCCATTCGAGCCCCTCACGTCGTTCCAGGTCTCAAATTCAGATAGCCTCGCGAACGTTTCACTTTGTGCTTCCTCCCCCTGCAGTCGTCGACGACTCTCCGTCTCCCTCTTCGGTTTCTTCGATCCAGCGGGCCCGTTCCCCATCGGTCGATATTACCTCCATATCCCCTCCGTCGTCCTTGCCGTCACATTCTCCCTCACCACGCACTGCCCCTGCAATACCACCACCGAAGCCTCCCCGTTCCCCCGACCCTCGACTTCCAAATTCCAACTCAATTCCCCGCACAAAGACCCCTTCCGCTTCTACCTCTGCTTCTCTATCCACCACCGCACTAACATCAAAGAGACGCAAGAAAGCTTCTCAGTCACCTCCAAAGCCTGATGTAATGCCCCCCAAACCTCCGTTCACGTACGCGCAATTATGCTATCGAGCTATCAAGGGAATGGGAGGAAAAGCAACTCTGCAGGATATTTGCGGTTGGATGATGGATAACTACGACTGGTATCGTTACAACGAAGGTGCTGGCTGGGAGGTGCGTAGTATTCTTTTTTGTTGAATTGGCACACACCTTCCATCTGCGTTCTCGGCCCGTTTCTTTCGCATCGCTCTTAAATGATTCGGATTTGCTTTTACTGGCAGCTGAACTGACGCATCCCTGCAAATTAATGTAGAACTCCGTTCGCCACAACCTCTCCTCTGGGCGTGCATTCAAGAAAATGGAACGCAGTACCGGGGAACACGGTAAAGGCTTTTTCTGGTCTGTTGATGCGCAGTACGAGCATACATTCGAAGAACAAGAGGCTCGTGCAGCTGCTCAGGCCCAATCTGCATCGGCGGCGGCGGTTTCGGCTAGTGGTAAGGACGGTACCAGTAAAAGCTCGAAGAAGAAGGACAAGGCAGTCGTGCTTGACCCACCGCTCAAACGGAGTGTGAAGAGTGGCATTGGGCCTTTGCCACCACCGCTAACATCTGCACCCTTGGTTTCCCCTCTCAGGTCGGCATCTGACTGTAGAACACAGGTGTCGTCGTCGGGACAACTTGTCGATGGTTTGGCGCATGCTCAATCACTGAGTGGGCTTTTTACGACTGTACCAAAGGCTGCGGTCACAGGGAACATAGACGCCGGGGTTGTTGCACGGGAGGCGAAATCTGAACCAACTGATCCACCTCGGATCGGTTCAATCGTGCCGGCTGGAGGCTCGCTTTCCCCGCCCGGCTCGTCTGGATCGAATTCTGGAGTATCAGGAGCTGGGGCATCTACAAATATATCTACACCTCTATCAAGCGACACTCCCTCTTCTTCTTCCGACTCGACCTCCCCGTTCGCGGCTCTCCCACCTTCTGTCTGTTTACCGATTGTCATCGGCCCTGTTCCGTCCTCTCACCCATCAAGCAGTACCCCAGACTCACCGCCTATTGTATTGCACAACAATACTCTCGTTCTTTCTCCCGTTATTTTTTCCTCTCTCGCACCAGAGCAGCTTAAAGCACTTGAGGAGATGGGGGCACAAAAAGCGTTGGAGGTGTTGCAAGGCCACATTGTACGATACCTGAAGGAACGAATGGGCAAGAAGAAGAGGAAAAAAGCTGCCCCCGGTGGCGTCGCAGAGAAAGGAGGGATGAAGACTGGCAAAGGCAACAATCCATCGGAGCTATCAAGCCCGTTCACGACTGCTCCATTGCCTTCGAGAACCACACAATCCACCCCCGCATCTCAAGTTCAGCATCCACATTCCCAGACGCCGTCTGCTGCAACAATTTTTTCGAATCTGTCGGATTTCTGCACACCAGTGATTGAATGCGCTGCTGTGGAAGTGAAGGAGGGTGTTCCATCTTCTGTGGGCAATAATCCTCCTGTTCCCGTACCACTTCCGGACGATCACAGGTCACAAACCCCGACCACCGCTGTGGCCGACGAAGATGACGAAGAGGGACGGGTCACAAAGAGGAGAAAGCTCGGCAACGAGGCTGAGGTGGGGACGGATTTGGAGCCTGATGACAGTACAGTGCGGATTTCCCAAGCCATCGACGACGAAGACATTGAAGTTGATGTGTGCTGACCAGTCTTCGGTACCGTCTAAGTTTGGATTTCCCGATTGCAACTCGTATACTCGCATCCGCATCTCATCGACATCGCACTTAAACATACCTTTTGCATTTTAAGGCCTCACCCTCGGCGCGTACCTGTATTCTTGGATAACCCCATGGCCATCACACTCCAACCCTCTTATGCGTCATGTCCCGCCGAGGAGTCCAACTCACGCATCTACGTTCACGATTAGCTTATAGTTATTCTCAGCGGTACAAGAGACTGCTCATAATATCATTTCGATGTGGAATGAGTGGTATCTCCCAAGATCAGTTCTTGCTGAAGAGTATAAGGTCAAATACGGGTAGTGTGCAAGCAGTAATTCATGGGCCGTAATTGAAGATGACGTCCGTCCTAATGTCCCTCATAAACGCAACTTTATTCTTTACTATAGGAGCCCGCGGAGGCGAATACCTTGAGGCCATCGCGGACATGATGTGATCGTGAATGAAAACAACGTACGATCCGACCGTGCCCGCAGCAATCATCAGAAAGCGATTGTGGGGGCCCTTGTGGTATTGTGGCTATAAGTACGATGAAGAGATTCCTTCGAACCACAGCAACTGCCCGATGTCGGATGGGCTGTGCAACCAGGGTGAAAATGGCTTACCAGACATACAAGCGCCTGCAAACACACTCCAAGGCAATTTTTATTTGTTCTCTCACCGAAGTCGTCCGCTCAGCGTGCGGTACCCCTCAGACACGCTGATAGAGAAACGTGAACATGCAACTCACGGAATGTGCCATATAGATGGTCGCCGGCTTCAAAAGGAGGACGCGTACACCATCATTCTCGAGGGACTGTACGTGTCATGTTCTGTGGTGCACGGGAGAAATGAGAATGCCATACGGCTGTCCTGTAGAGAACGAGATAAACCATACCAGGGTGAACGGAAACTCATCGTAACTCGGTGCGTCAACCAACTTGGGAGGGCCTCCTTGAACAGCTAACGAGCGTTTGTGATGGGGGCGACCACGCCGCCCACACGACAAAGACGGTGTGCCACTAATCGAAATTAGCAAGCAAAACTTGAAACAAGCGGCTGCATTTCCTGAGCACTGATTCGCGGAGTGGCACATGCCTTCGACACCTGCGATGTCAGATGACGAGCTCGATCCGTTTTGACCGGGACGATGACTGACTTTTAAGTTCCCGGCTCGAACACAAGACGCGAAGCGTTCCTGGCCACGAGTCCTGAAAATATTTGTTTGGAATCGAATTGCGACATATGGCCCATCTGTCACTGCATAATTAATTGATCGGCTGACCACTGGCAATCGCCAACGTGCGTAGGTTCGAGTCACAGCCCGATTGTACCGAACTTTAAAGATGAGCGCCAGTTGAGGGTCTTGTGATCGGGATTCGACGAGGCTGGGCAGAAAGATATTGATGAACAAAGCAGCGTCGCTTATCGGAAAAAGCACTAATATAGAATCCTGTGGCGTTACACAGCAGCTTCAAGCCACTACAACATGGAGGGTTACAGGTGGTATACATACAAAGGCATAAAGAAATGATCAATCACTGAATCAACTCCATTTCAACCTCTTGCTTTACCACCCCAATCCTGAATATGACACAGATAACTACCCTCTGTGAAAGCGTCTCTTCTGAAAGCGTTGGTAAAAGTTGTCCAAGATTCTGGTAGCAAGCCTTATGATCTTCCAATCTGCAGTGCTGTGGCAGGTCTTAAAAACCATGAGAATTTCCTCTGCAAGGTTTGTAATCAGGTCCTCCTGGATTGTGACCAGATTTTTCTGCTGGTCAATCTCCTTCAAGATCTTGAGCAAGTTTGGATCATTTG
>JBBPQR010000579.1:0-10098 GCA_038092615.1 Boletus sphaerocystis | reverse complement strand
TGGTTCCTCGGGTAATGTTGCTCAGAAATCCTGCGCGGAGAAGAATTGAGAGAATAGCCAAGTTTTGTTTCGAGTGCTCGACGGCCAAGTAGCGGTGCCGGGCACGAAACGAATTTTGAACGCGCGCACAGAGGTCGTATGGAAGGGGCATAAGGACGAAGTGACCTGGCAGTTGTGAACAAGCAAATCTTTCTGAGCTATACCATAATGATTATGTAACACCTTGAACCGTACAGTATATACAGATCAGTACAGTATCATCAGTATCGTCGAATAAGACTCGGCCTAGTCATCCGACATGCCTGCTCCGCCGGGAACGATGGACGGTAGAAGAGCGGTCAAGACTGACTTTGAGAGATTTGATCGCTTGAACGATTTCAGCTATTGCCAGAGCGTTCAAAGCAGTGAAGCGTTCCAAAGCCATTATCTTCTTACCTGCCAACTTGGCAGTATCTGCCTCAAAGTCGTATCGTTTATTTCTGCTGTCGCGCTGTACGACAATCTTGAAGAGCGTCGATGTCTTTTGGGATTGTTGGCAGACCAAGACACTCTTGACGTGAAATGACAGCGTTTTGCCACTATCAAAGACCGCCTTGGCCTTGTGTGCAGAAGGCATGATCTTTGTGTGGAACCAATAAGATCGCAGTCCAATGTCGACCAGCTAGACTTACATGAACGTAGACACCGTCAATTGCCAACGTGCGTTCCTGACGAGCCAACATGGGCATCTTGCGATATATCGTATACCGCTGTGTTTTCGTCGACCTCGGTGAGATTTGCATCAAAGCAAGAGATTGAAAAAACAACCTTGTATGCGGCGGTATAGTCCGTTCCAGCGCTGTTGTGCATCTCGGGCACGTCTGAAATTCTCTTGAAGATAGACGCTAGTAGACAAACATGTTCACGATGGTGCAACAGGGGACGAATTTCACAAACCGTTCGGGTCAGTGGTTCGTGTAGCACGGGTTTCGGGTTCGATTCCCATTTGGGGTAGCATGGACCTCTTGACCAAAGTGAGTTCACGTTTACCTTCGAGGGAAGCTACAGTGCGGTCTAGATATATCAAGATGTTGAGGTCATTGAGGATAAGCGCATAATCTTTCGGATTCGCAAGTTTGCGCTTGCGGCACACGAGTTCCAGCGCTTCTTGCATGTACATGCCAGCTGACCTAAAAAATACATGAGTATCCGAAGACCAAGCGATCGATTCACATACACGGGTATCGTAGTAGAGATGTGGACTGCGTCAGCGGTATCGGCGACACGTATCCGAAGAAAGATGGGAGGACCGTGACTTGACGACGGGCCAAGGGATGAAGACAGAATGGGAGTTGTGCCAAAGAGAGCGCTTGTGCCTGCTCCCGGGACAGAGGGTGGAGCGAGAGCTGATACAGGGACTGCGTCGACTTTCTTTGGTGCAGCCATGATTCTCGATGGTCTCCGCTGAATTTTGCTTTCCAACTGCTCATTCTGTTGGACTAGAAGGAAAGATGAATACTTCTTCTCGGGGTACCATAAGACAGACGAACTCTGAAGGGCGGTTGCCGCTAAGATCGCGAAGGCATCAAAGTTGAACTTTGAGATTTTTCCAGTACGATCAGGAGCTGAAACATTCTCGGTGAACTAGATCACGCCGCACATATTCGCAACTCACGGGGAAAATCTTCGTCGACTTCTCCGTCGTCCTCGGCGATTCGCATGATCCACCCTATTCCAGACAACTTTGGGTGATTCTCGCTCAGGCCATCGTTGAGGTTCGGGAGCCAACCCTCTTCCCAATAATTCCACAATGCAAACCCGATGACCTCTTCGACAGTTGCATCTCGTCGCACATTAAGGGTCATGTATTTGCCCTTTGGTTCAACTGCGTGGGGGAAAAATAGCTTGACATCCATTGATGCGGACTCTCCACGCCCTGAGATGGCGCCATACAGTTCACTAAAGGGGTTAGCGGAGCCACCGGTTGAGGCAAGCATCGCAGACAAGGCGGAGATCTTTGGTAGTAATGGACGGACCGCAGTCCGCGAGAAATCAATGTCTGACGCGGGCGCATCAAAAATAGGTTGGGATATCGAAACACCCCTCTTTCGGCCCTCCGGCCTGACAATAAGAGGGATTATGCGATCGGCTGGTAGGGGTGGGTTGACCATTTCAAACTGGACATCGATGCCTTCGTCATGTTCCGGTTGGGAGGACGGATCGTGGGACTCGTCAATCCCGCGAGCCTCTGTGACGGGGCTGAGGCGAGGTCGTACGCGCACGTGTTGTGCGACGTAAGAAGATGAGCCAAAAGTCGAAGGATTCGATGCAGAAACGGCAGACGCTGGCCCTGACAAGACGGAGCCTAGGTCTGATGCACTGTCAAAGCCGGCGCCAGGCGTACGTGTGGCAGCAAAGTCACTGCTCTGCTATTGAGACATCCGAGGAATGGAGCACAAGGGGGGGCGTACGGATCGAATTCGTCACCCTCATCCATATCGTCACCACGTTGAACGAGGTCGGACTCGTCGTCATTGTCGTCATCGAGAACGCCGTCATCGTCGTCTGAGGAAGAGTTCTCTGGATTGAGATATTTGTTCACGTCAGAAGTTGGTTTCGGATTCGCGGATGATTGACCACGGCGAGCGAGCATACGGAGTTTTCTGCGGGCTTCCATTTCTGCGGCACCTTTGAATTTGGGGATGAACTGGATTTCCTTTGCGGGTGGTTCGGGAGGGGGAGGGTCGTCCTTTTGGGAGGACCTAGAGGCGAGAGACGATGTGGCCTCGACCTCTTGTGGGCGTGGGGTGTCGCTGTCGCTAGGAGCGATCGGGTTGACGCGGGAGAGGGTTGGCTGGAGGGTGGATTCCGGCTCCGGTTGGACGAGAGTGAGCTTGTTGGTTACTTGTGATGCGCGCCTGGAAGTTGAGCCACGACGACCGGTGACGCGCATGCCCAGAGCGCCCGATCGGTTGCCCATGATGGTCTGATGGTGTCTGAGGCCGGTGGCGGGTCCGGGATGGGACGGGCGTGGGGGCATGTCCTCAGAGTCGTGTTCGTCATCAGATATGGGTGGACTGGAGGGGTATTCGAGCTCTGGCCAACGGGCGACGTCGGCGAGGGATGCGGCGAGAATGTAGGGGTTGGAGGTATAAGACGGGCTGAGAGAGATGATGCGACCGCCGTATGGGTCGTCGACATTGCGTAGATAGGACAGTCTTAGACTGTGTACGAGATAGCTGGGGAAGAGATGAGCGCGGCTGCGATGAACAGGGATGAAACACACCCAGGATCGCTGACGAGGGACATGGGCGTCCGAGTCGTAAACAGGTTGCTACAACGGTCATGCTAGTCCCCATCGCCTGCAGGTTTCGTACGTATTCGCTTTAGGTCTTTCTCGCTCCAACTCAGCGATAAAAGTTCCCTATGATCAGTGGTTCGTCACCCATCTCGACGACAAGTGGAAGGTGAAACAGGTAAAACATTGGATCCTGTCCAAGTGCAATCTCCTCCAGTCGTCGGGCCCACCGATACAACGCTCGGTGTCTCCCATCACCTTCGCACCCAGCATTCGCACCCGAACCTCCCTCGACAGTGTCGAAGACGGATACAACGAAGATGACGAGTATTCTGACCAAGAATTGCCTCCTCGCACCCCCCCGTCCAAACCTGGAATTTACCCTCGTCCCGCCCACTCGTCTTCGCGGTCCGTACAGCCTGGGAGTAGCCCCCTCGTCGACCGGTACACCCTTATATCCTTTTCAACGGGATCCATGCTCGAGGACGAATTTACCCTCTCGTGGTACAACCTCCGTCCTTACGAGCTCCTTGAGATGCACCCAACGGGCACCGTCGCCCCACTACAGCGCGATGTCCTGGCAGAATACATACAGCCATACTTTCAGGCCAAAGTTCGAGTTCTCCGTGTCGTGTGGAATAATAGATCTGGTCGGTTTGAGGCGCCCGGCATTGATATTCCATACGAGCATGATGGCTATGTGGCCAAGGACAAATTAGCCCATACCTTGGACTCGCTCTCCCCAAAGTCGACTAGCTCTCGATCAGAAAGGAGGCGCAAGACCAAGGCAAACTGGAAAGCTCGTTGGGTCGTCATTAACCAGGGAATTCTCACCCTCTGCAAGGAGCATGTGGTACATCATCTCCTCGGTGTGCTACGAGCATCACGCTGATCGTCCAATCTCAGACGAACCCTCCATTTCAGCAATTTGCGTTGAGTTCCATGACTGCACTGCGTGGCACCGATGCACTTGAGCGTGCATTTTCCATTGCTAGTCAACCTCGAGTTGTCTGCATCAAGTTTCAACCTCGGTCGGCTTTACCGACTAGTGTGGTTTCTCCGCCGCCCTCTTTACCGTCGTCCCCGATTTCAGAAGACTTGAGAAGCAACGCCCACGAACCGCTTGTGCATGTGGACTCTGCTTCCGACTTGAAGCAGACAGGCGAACAGGAAGACCGTAGAGAGAGGTCTGGTGAATATGCTTATGACCGACATGACTCTTACAAGGGAGAAGGGGAGTGGGTTATTTTGGACATGCTCGATGACCATGGTAAGCTTGCCAGATTCTCGAGGAGACATGCAATAAAGTGTTTTCAGCATTTTCGAGTATTCTCCGCATCCTTCACCGAGAAGCTTCGCACCCGATATCCTCTTCCTTTGCCCCGTCGTCATCCATCATTGCCGTTTCCCCACAATCACCGATTGTGACATCGTTTGGTTCATATGAAACGATTCCGTATCCTGAATGGCGGATCCATACTGTTGAAAATGCACGTAAAGCTGGAATGGGAGATGTGGGCAAACCAATGGCATGGGTGCTCTGGACTGAAGAGGGACTTGGAGAATCGTTGATGGGCAATATTCGTCACCATCGGCATGCTTTTTTGCAAGAAATGCAATACAGGACTGCCATGATTCCATCGGACATGTATGGATCTGACGATGAAAGTGATAACGAGAGTGAGATGGAGTGGGAAGGATGGATGAGGGACTTGGAACGCCAAAGTCGAGCGAAGCCGCGATCGGACAAGGTTGGCTTCAGGCAAGCGCAGGCGACTGCCAGTATGTCTTCATCTCTGCAACTACCTTCGCCACCTCTTTCGGAAGCATCACCGTCTAGCTCGCCGAGGGTCAGATCAACTTCGCTATCCGCTGCCACGAGTTCCGTTGGTGCGCATGCACAATACCCCAACATTGGTAACGTCATTGGAGGCCACGGTCACCGTTATGCGGAGGTGGCCTGCTCTCCAGAGAAAGTCAAGAATACCACCGTCAGTACAGTTAGCGTTGGCACGATGCCTTCTTCCCGGCGACGTTCTTCGACCATTTCCACAGAGGTAGCGACGACAAGGCATGACAAAGGCAAAAAGGAGCGGTTTTCATCTGTGAATGCGCCATCAAGTTCGCCAAGAACGCCAGTCCGACACGTTCATTCGAGTTCCAACTTGAGAACGGCCTCTTCGCTATGCGAGTCGGATGCGACCGAGTTAGTACCTTGTTCTCCTTCGAAGCGCCAGGGTGCGTTTATGCGTGGTGTGTCTGCGCGGGCTGGCAAGCTTGTCAGAGGGCTCGAGTCTGCGATCGACTTTGTAGACGAGAAGACTAGCTTACATAATTAGCCATGACATGGTCTGTGCGCAAGTCGTGAAAGGTATATATACCCGTGCGCAACATCTCGAGTCCTCACCACTCTGGCCTATTGGCTTAGATCAAGTGTAGTATCTGTTCTTAATAGTTTAACCACTATTATGAGGGCACCGCCCTCATTCTTTGGTTATCAAATTTTTGTCGCCCTTGACCCTCGCGAGCTCTGCTTGCACCTCCGAGTGGCGTGATGACCTTGCTACTGCACTACCAGCTCGTGTCGTCGGGGGATCTCTCTTCTCTTTGTCGTCTCTCTGCCAAGTGTCACTCGGCACTTTGATGGGGATCGGCAAACGGAATCGAGTCTAGGGCCCCTATAATGTCTTTGCTTTCGACCAACACGATGACTCGTTGGCAGTGCATCTTGCCGACAGAACTCATTCTGCGAGTCCTTTATCATACCGATCTTCGAGACATCATCCACATGCGAACAGCAAGTCCTAAATTGTAATCACAGCACTCACTCTCACTCTCTGCCAGGTTTCAAAAACGTTTTATGCCATCACCTCTGATCCAGCCCTCTGGAAGGCACTGTATAAACATGCCCCATTTCCGCTTCCACCTGGTCCATCTCCCGCTCAATCTGTTTCCTCCCTTGAGCGAACACTCGTCAAAGCCGCGCGGCTCGCCCAATCATGGACCACATGCCACATGTCTGCCCTAGCCACCGTTAGCATCGAATGCAGCAGGCCACGCGCATCCCCTAAACTCATCTCTGGACGCTGGCTTGTCGTGTGCGAATCTGCACAACGATTCGTGCTTTATGATGCCGACGCCCATCTCACCACAGTCGATACACCTCCGCCCAGGGTCCTCTGGGACTTGGAACGACCAATCATGTCAGACTGGAATGTTCAAGTTGAATCGATCGTATCCGCAGAGGGACATTGCCTCGTGTACGTGTTATTAAGCTTGTGCCGACCATCAGAGTACCCGCCGTGGTATGTCCATTTGTACCTTGTCATGTGCTTCATGATAAATCCTCATACAGGCAAATCTTGGAATTCCGGCTGAATAACGACACGGGCGAGCTCTGTGATTCGGCTGCCATCAACCCTCCCAAATTTGGACCCTGGTCTCGCTTGCGCGTGTCGGAATTCGATGCCGGAAGCCCAACTTCACCATTCCTACTTATCCCCGCCGTCCCTCGTGGCCTGGTGCTCGACACACGTACACGCACCTTTTACAAACCACCCCAACCGGTACGTGTTCACATTGTATGCATGACGCATGTCAACTGACGATGTGTAGGGGGTGAACGTTGTCTCGGATCGGATGATATTTCTCGGTCCATACCTCATCTCTTTCCGCACAATCGACTGGACTACCATACAAGTCTTTACACTTCCTCCCGACAGTACTCCGCCCGAGAACGACTTATCAGCCCTTCTTCTCACTCACCAATGTACCACACGCGCGGACACTGCAAACGTCAAGGTCATGGAGTCGCGCACGGATCCCGTTACTGAAATCACACACATACGACTTTTAAGTTACTCCACGCGTTCAGAAAACCTTCGGCTCTCATGCATCGACCTAACACTCTCGAAGCATCCCACTGCCCAGATCTCTGTCGACCTACACGACATCGACCTCCCGACGCAGCACTTGCGACTACGCCGTTATCGTTGCTTCGAACCATACGCTGATATATCCCGTGACGGTCACATCAGGGGCTTTTTCGTATGCCAATTGATGCGTTCAACACGACGACCCTGGGAACCACATCACAACCAGCACATCATCAAGTTCGCCATCGACGGTTCCTGTCCAGATCCATCACAGTGGACCGTCACCTGTGGCCAGATTGCGCCCGCTGAATGGGACGAAAAAAAGGATCCGTGTCCGTTCTCGCGCATGACGTCTGATGGGATGCGAGGGCGGTTGTGTTATCAGGACGATGATGGGATCGTCATTCTAGATGTCGTGTAGGTTTGTCAAGGATCGCATCGTGGATTCGGTGAAGTATTAGAGTCGGGCATGATGGCGAATGGGCATGAAGGATAGCTATCGCTGAGGCTCTCGCATGAGTAATAGATACTTTTGTCACCGAACATGTGTACCATTCTCGACACGCTGTTGTTTGGGGTAGTCCATGGCAACCCAAGCTCGACGCGGGTGCATGCACGTTCGCTTTCGTCTCCCGTAGTCACTGGCATCTTGGCCGTTCCACACACGAGCACGAAGAACTGGACGGTCAACGCCGCCTCCGACGACCGTGATCATGGGCCACAGAAGTATCTAAGCCAACGTTGAACGAATTGACGAATGTATGCGATTTCTTGGTACAAATCTACTCGACTGGTGTAAAAAAAGAGGGATATCTCGGCGTAGGAAAAGACAAGGCTGTAGTCGTTTAGGTACGCACGGTCGAACTGGAGGTGGATGTAGAACTATGGTGGGAGTATAATTATGTAATCAGATACTTCGTGCACGTGACTGAACGCGTCGCGTGATTGGAAAGAAAGACCAACTTGGACAGAACGAGGCGCCTCCCTGTCAACAACAAGGACATCCAATGCCCGCCCTACGTACCTCTCAACTTGAACAGGAGCGAGCTGAGTATCGCGCAAGTATCGCAGAGGCACTCGAGGAAGACGAGGATCCCCTCGCTGCGTACGACGATTTCATCAAATGGACATCGCGCACCTTCCCCGAGAGTGATCCCGGTTCAGGTCACATCCAGCTACTCGAGGAAGCGACTAGGAAATTCAAGGACGATGCGCGGTATAGCGGTGATCTGAGATATCTCAAGCTTTGGTGCGCCTATGCGAAAATGGTCGAGAAACCTACTCTCGTATACGCATATCTAGTCAAGAAGGATATCGGGTCTGTCTATGGCTTGTTGTGGGAGGAGTACGCTCTGGCGCTTGAAAGGGATGGACGGTGCGCCCGAAATGTTGGTCAGTCGTCACAATAAACTAACCGTCTGACTCAGACGTACAGACGCCGACAAGGTGTTTCGTACTGGCATAGCTCGTAATGCACGCCCCATAGAACGGCTCAAGAAAAGATACCGCGACTTCCAGTCCCGCCCCGCCTCTAAGCACCAGTCGACATCTTTTCGGTCGAGTGGAAATTCCGAGGTAGATGCCCTGCGGCGGAATCCATTCAAGAACCATGCTCCAGCACCTTCGACTTCATCCTCCTCTTCAAAACCATCGCCAGCTGTTCCTTCAAGCTCTACAGGTAACCCTAGTCCTGCTCATGGTCGCTATGCGCCTATGCTTGCTCCTCCAGCGCCAGGGAGGCGCCCGGAGAAGCTTCGTTTCAACCTTTCTCTGCTGTTTACGCCTTCTGGCATCGAATATTCAGCGCAGGAAGTGCGTGCCCGCTCTATGGGTCTTCTAGGCAAGAAATGGGGCCCTCCGCCCGCTTCGGAGCTCCGTGATTCCTCTTCTGGTGCTGTGAAGGTGAACTTCAACGATGATGGATCAAGGAGCACGCAGAACATGGGCGCTACCGCTGCAGGAGGCAAGCGAAAGAGCACCAGTGTGGTCAACGTTAGTGAACCCACTGTTACGATTAACACAAAGGAAGCCTTGGCAGACGTCTTTGGCATGTACAACTCTCCGGACAAAACAGTCAAACGTGCCATGCCAGGTAGTAAGCACGCACCTGTACGGAAAATCGAGCCCATGAGTGGACGTAGAGTCGCACCCGAACCCAAGTCAAAGGCTTCTCGCACCTCACCGAAGAGCGAAAATGCAAAACTTCCCGGTTCAGGCAAGTGATTGAAATCAATAACGTTGTGACAGGTTCTAAGGGTTGCTTTTGATAGCTTTCAAGCCATTTGTCGATGAAAACGTACCACGCAAAGAAAATCCTGCCCCTCCACTCAAGGTATGCTATTTTGAACTTACGCCAGACCTTACTTATGCATATATGCACTCTCTATGCCTCAACTTTTTGCATGTTTCCAGTTTACACCGTTTGTTGACGAACCTAAACAAACTTTCGTGGCACCTACCCCTGAGGCTGGCCGGCGCGCGCTTTCCCTCAAGGATTCAAGTGCTGTTTCAGGCAAAGACGTCTCTGCGAACTCCTCCGCCATAAAACCATCAGTTCACAATGCATCAAAGCCATCTGTACTCAAACCTATCTCAGAAGAACCACAAGGTTTACCTGTCTTCTCAAAGCCTTTTACACCTGTGTCCCAGAAGGAGCCCCTCGTTCGCCCTGCGATGAATATTAGCCCTGACGCGAAAGATGAGAATCAAGGGCAGGCACAGCCACCATCTCAGACCTTCGTCCCGTTCGTTGACTCGAAAACACCTTTCAAGGTATTTTCCCGTCCACCGGGTCAGGGCGAGAATGCCGTTTTAGGTTCTGGTGGAGGAAGCGTGTTCACACCGAAGCCTCCATCTGCTACAAGCCTCGGTGCTAGCGCGGGAACGAGTACATTCAAACCCTTTATCGATAATGCGCAGTCAGTCGTGACGCAGGGTCCAACGAAG
>JBBPQR010000578.1:0-10109 GCA_038092615.1 Boletus sphaerocystis | reverse complement strand
GACCTCATCAATACTATGCAACTGATGCAGCAGACTCTGCAACAATCACTCACCCTTAACACCGCCCCTCCCACTCACTCCTCCTCCTTCCCCGCCAAGTTAATTGCCGAACCAGGCTACTGGGATGGAAATAGGTCCACCTACCGTACGTGGTGGATCAAAATTGAAACCTGGGTCTAGTGCCATGATTCACTGGATAACCGTCAAAAATCCGCTGCTGTCCTACTTCGAATGATGGGCCACACTGAGAACTTCGCACGGATAACAATGGAAAAATACGCCGCCGGTACCAACAACGCAGGCAGATGGCCCACCTGGGCTGTACTAAAAAAGGAGGTAGAGGCCTTCTTTAGGATTGACGTCCTAAAGGAGGAAGCTTACAAAAATTTCGTCGGACTCCGCCAAGGATTGATGCCCATCGAGGTATTTATGCAACAGTTTGAACTGTACAGGACTGACGCCGGCATCCTCGCCACCGCCGACAATGCGCTTCGAGCGTACAAGGAGAAGATGGACTACAATATCTACTTTCAACTGTCCATCCGCAAACCCGCCATCGCCGATACTCTTGAAACATGGCAAACCGAAGCCGTCGAACTCGGCAAAAAGTTCAATAACATGCGCCTGGAGCGCAGTTCATGGCTGCTCAGGGAAGAAGGAGGGCGTGAACCAAGGTATACCAAGGTCGGCCTTCAACCAGGTCGCGGGGCCCCCATGTGTTATAGTTCAGGACCCATACGCTACGCTTTTCATTTTCTTCTTCACGTACTTAACAAGCTTTCACTTTCGCAGTCACGTGACCAAGTCACCTGACATACCCCTTTTAGATCACGTGGCATTCCGCTCTTCTTCGTCATGTGACCTCACACGTGACTCGAGTCTGGGTCCAGTCCAGACTCTCGTCTTATCTATGATGTCATGCCTCACAGTTACCTTGCGTCTTCCTCATGTTCTCTTATCTTCTTCCTTCTCACACCGACCCTTAACTATTTAGGACTCAGACGACCTACCCTAAACCTCGCATATTTACATATATAAACCGTACCTCTACGTCGTCTATCCCCAGTCCTATTCATTTGTCTGCTCTCCCTTGGGGGCCTGGACACTTGTTTACCATTCCATCTTCCTACCCTTGCAATTGCCGCCTCGTCCTCATTATCGGATGCTACGTCGTTACTACGTTCATATTCCTATCAATACCATTGTCGTCTCCATCATCGTCACCGTCGACACCCGTCTTCAAGAAGTCATCTCCATACAATCACTCGTCCGATCTGCATAGTTGCTGGTCGTCCTCGTTCTAAGTGTCTAAGTCACCATCCGGTTTCACTTGAATAGGACTCCCCCTGTTCATTCCCCGCTACGTTCCTCTCCCTACCACCTTATGCGTACTCACTTCCTGTACCGAGCCGAACGTCGCCAGGAATTCGCCGCACTTGATTTCTACCGTCTTAACCGCCTCCGTCAACGAACGCCTTCCCCAGTCCCATACATCCTCGACAACCCAGACAACGTCGACCCAAACGACCACACTCCCATCATCTCTCGCGCGCCGTCTCCGGAGCCCCAACATTTTATAATCGACGAACTACTTGGGCCCATTGTAGCAGCGCCACCCTCTCCCCTACCCGCAGAGCTTCAGCGCATTCAGGCGCCAGAACGTGCTCATTCATCCATAGACTCCATCTACCACCCTCGCACTCCAACTCCTCCCGTCGCATTCCACCCCATTCGTGCAGTTGAGCCTGCTCCTGCCCCACGCCCCACTCGCCGTCCTCACCACCACAGAACACTCGGTCGAAACATCCGAAACATTCGAACCCAAGAAGAAAGTGGTAATTCAAGATTATGACCACGAGCCGTTCTCCGTCGCCCGTCCCGCTTTCTCCCGTACTGAGTGAACGGTCGTCATCCCCTTCCATTCCTCCTACATCACCAAGAATGTCTAACGTTTCCCCGGTCGCGCCAACATGGCAAGACTTAATTAACACTATGCAGTTGATGCAGCAAACGCTTCAACAATCTCTCGCGTTACACACCGCCCCACCCCGCCTCAACGCCGATGGTGAACCAATTCCTGCCACCACTTCGTCTCGCATCCCCTCTAAACTCATCGCCGAACCGGGCACCTGGGATGGCACAAGGAACACCTTCCGCACTTGGTGGGTCAAAATCGACACATGGGTCCAGTGTCACGACGATCTGGACAATCGCCAAAAATCGGCCGCGGTCTTACTACGCATGACGGGTAAGGCCGAAAACTTTGCACGCATAACAATGGAAAAGTATGCGGCTAATGCGGAGGAGCTCCTAAACGGACATCTGGCGTGGCCCGCCTGGTCCACATTAAAAAAGGAGATCGAGGACTTCTTCCGTATAGAAGTACTCAAACAAGAAGCATACCACAAGTTATGTATGCTTCGACAAGGGAGTCTCCCCATAGAGATCTTCACACAGCAGTTCAAGCTGCTAAGAAAAGACGCTGATATCGATGAAACGGATGCCACCGCACTCCATCTATACAAGGAACGCATCGATTACCAGATCTATTTCCAGATCTCCATGCGTAAACCCGCCGTCGAGGACACACTCTCTGCGTGACAAGAAGAAGCCGATTCCATCGGTAAAAAGTTTAACTACATGCACCTTGAACGGCAAAATCTCCCTACCCGCCCTCAGAACGAACCCCGATTTACTGAGGTCGGTACGCAGCCCGGTCGGGGGGCACCGATGGACACGCGGGCTGTCCAATCGCGAACTGAAACCCGCAAATGCTACAATTGCGAGGAAGTCGGACATCTGTCCGCCAATTGCAAAAAGCCAAGGAAGCCCCGCGGTCGCCCGGTTTTCGACCCAACCACGGGCAAAACAAGATACATCCCGCCGCGATCCAACAACCGCCAAATCGAGTCAGCCCCGACCACACACGTCGCCGCCATCCCCTCTCCCCCCATGCCTTCGACGCTCTCATCTGCCCCTCCGTGGCAGACAGATGAAGCGAAGGCTTTTTATTTTGACATGTTTATGGCACAAGCCCGACAGCTAGCTGCCGATGGACTTAAGGGAAAAGGCAAGGCCGAGTGAACCAGGGAGGTGCTCACTCGGCAACGGACCTTCATACTTCTTTTTCCTACATTTCTTCTTCTCCTTCTCATAATCATTTTGCCATGTTAGGGGAGATGGATGGTGGGTTGGACGTAGATACCTCACCGAACTTTGTTTCATCTAGTTCCTCTTTGCCTTCGGAAGGAGCGTCTCCTTTGAGCGCGGCACCCGAAGTAAAAAATAGTGTGCTTAATTCTCCTGAAAAAATAAAAAATACCTCTATTAAATCTTTTTCTTTCAAATCCTCCCCAGCTAACCTTAACCTCAGAACGATCCCCAATGGCGACGAATTCGACATCGAAACCCACGTCTACTTTAAAAAGGAAAACAACAAATGGAGAAAAACAATAGAAAAGGCACTACTCGACTCTGGCGCCTGCCAGACATTTGTCGACAAAAAATGGGTACAGTCACTAGGTATCCCCACCAAAAAATTATCTCTTCCTCGCTCCATATCTAACGCCGATGGCTCGACATCGTCCCATGGCAATATCACAGATTACGTATCTATTGTTCTATCCTACCAAGGACACTCTGAAGGGGTTGACGCCTTGGTAACGAATCTAGGAACTCATCATATTTATCTAGGTTATGACTGGTTTAGACGCCACAACCCCCTCATCGATTGGGTTGAAAAAACGATCAACTTCTGTCGCTGCACTTGTAACTGTGTTACGATCAATGCAGCAAATCTCACGCATGGCATCTGGAATGCCTCTATACGTTCCATCGAAGAAGGACTTGCTGAAAAGGTACCCCCTCAGTATCACGAATTTCTTGACGTTTTTAGCAAAAAAGAATCACAACGGATGCTGGTCCGCAAACCTTGGGACCACGCCATCGACCTTAAACCCGACTTCGTACCCAAAAAGGGTCGGGTAATTCCCCATTCCGACGCTGAATTAGAAGAAGTTCGCAACTTCATCGCTTCCAAGCAAGAGAAAGGCTACATACGCCCTTCCAAGTCTCCACAAACCGCACCGGTATTTTTTATCCCAAAAAAGACAGGCGAAAAACGTCTTGTCATGGACTACCGATATCTAAATGAGGGTACAGTAAAAAACTCATACCCTCTCCCTCTCATTTCAGCCCTCGTCGATCGTCTCAAAGGAGCGGACAAATTCACCTGCCTCGACCTCAGGTGGGGATACAACAACGTCCACATCAAAGAAGGCGACGAATGGAAAGCTGCGTTTGTAACGCCGCTCGGAGCTTACGAACCCGTGGTAATGTATTTCGGCATGACTAATAGTCTGCCAACTTTCCAGCAGATAATGAACGACATATTTAACGACATGTACGCCGTCGTCATCGTCTATCTGGATGACATGTGTATCTATACAAAGGGTAAGACCGACAATGAACATTCCGAAGTCGTCAAGGAAGTTCTCCGCAGACTACGCGAGAACGACCTCTATGCCAAACCCGAAAAATGCGTATTTAATGCTGACAAAGTTGACTTTCTTGGCATGACAGTATCAGCCGACGGTGTCGGCATGCAAACAAAAAAAGTGGACGCCATCCTCGATTGGCCAGCGCCCACCAAGCTAAAACAACTCCAGTCCTTTTTGGGACTTTGTAATTATTATCGTCGCTTTATTAACGGTTTCGGACAGATCGCCCGCCCCCTTAACGATCTAACAAAGAAAAACACACCTTACGTATGGGGCGAGGCTCAACAAACGGCGTTCGACACGCTCAAAAAACAATTCACTTCCGCGCCTCTGTTGGCATACCCAGACTCCTCCAAAGACATGCGCGTTGAAATCGACGCAAGCGATATCGCCACCGGAGCGGTATTATCAGTCCTAGGGGAGGATAAGTCTTGGCGCCCTTGCGCATTTTTATCACATTCTTTTTCTCCTGCCGAACGCAACTACCCAGTCTACGACAAGGAGTTGTTGGCAATCATACGCGCTCTCGAGGAGTGGCATCATTATCTCATTGGAAAGGCTAATTTCGAGATTTGGACAGATCACAAAAATCTCGAATACTAGAAAAAGCCACAAACGCTTTCTGGTCGCCAGGCGCGATGGCACGAACTCCTCCAAGAGTTCAATTATACGTTAATCTATAAACCAGGTAATACGAACGGACGCGCTGATGCGCTGTCGCATCGTCCTGATCATGGCGACGCCATCGATAAGTTAAACGAAAACATTACCATCTTTCCTTCTGATGTCCTTCGTTCATCCTCCTTATCTATTCCTGTCGAACTTGCTTCCCCAGATGCCCGATTACCCTCGAAGGGTTCTTCTTCCGCCGCAGGTTTCGACCTATGTTCCACCGAGGATCTTGACATCCCCGCCCACGATCAAAAACTCATCCCCACCCGTGTCAAGATTCAGCTCCCCCTCGGTACCTACAGCAGAATTGCACCACGCTCAGGCCTCGCCTTCAAGTATAAAATCAACGTCATGGCCGGAGTCATTGACGCCGATTATAGGGGAGAAATTGGTGTAATTCTGTTCAACCACTCCGACTCTCCCTTTCACATTTCTAAGTTCGACCGTATTGCCCAACTAATTATTGAAAAAATAGAAAACCCCACACTATCAGAAACAAAGACTCTTGACGAGTCCAAACGCAACGAAAAAGGGTTTGTGTGACGGGACCAGAACCTAAACGAGTACAACCTAGTTAATAGGTTGGAGGAGTGTATTGATGGAGATGATACGCGGGACGTTGGTGTCGACGACGATGACAATAAGAACATTGTATTGATGGATGGGTAAAGAGACGATTTAGCGACGTAGCATCCGATTATGAGGATGAGGTGGCAAAGTGCAATGGTATAGAAAGGAGTAGTAAACAAAAGTCCAGGCCCCAAGTGGAGAGTAGACAAGTGAATAGGACTGAGGAAAGACGATGAGAGAGTATGGTATATATATGATACTAAGGAGGTTTAGGGTAGGTCGCCTGAGTCCTAAATACTTGAGGGCCGGTGTGAGAATGAACAAGATAAGAAGACATGAGGAGAACACAAGGTAACCGTGAGGCGTGACATCATAGATAAGACGAGAGTCTGGACTGAGCCTAGACTCGAGTCACATGTTGTCCCAAGGTCATGTGACGACGAAGATCAGAATGTCACGTGATCTAAAAAGGAGTAAGTCAGGTGACTTGGTCACGTGACTTGCGAAAGTAGAAGTCGACTAAGTTCGATAAGATGAAGAAAAGTAAAAATATGCAGCGTTAGGTCCTGAACTATAACACTACCCCCCATTCACCAGCTTCTAGGTCTAGCCTTGAGTTGGTGAATTCCGAATAGGAGGGACCAAACGGAGAGAAGAGAGACGTGAATCGGTCTTCTGAGATCCCACGGATAGGGCGTGGAGCCGCGGGATGAGTGTTGTGAAAGTTGTTGATGGCGTCTTGGGCGTGTTTGAGATTTATGGCCGGTTCCCAAGTCCGATCTACTTTGTCCCATCCTTTCCAATGTACGAGGTATTGAAGTTTTCCGTGGTATAGACGTGATTGGACGATGGAGTCCACTTCGTATTCTTCGTGACGATCTTCTGTCACGGTAATGGCGTATGGTTTGTAAACGTTTTGCCCGGCTAGCGGGGCGTTGTAGGGTTTTACGCGGGAGATATTAACGGTAGGATGGATGGTGACGGAAGAAGGGAGGAGGAGGGTAACGGCATTAGGGAGCACGGCGGAGATACGGTAGGGACCAATGTATTTTTGGGTGAGTTTCCTCGCGGGATAGGGGAGGGAGAGATGATCTGTGGATAACCATACGAGATCACCGATAGCGTACGTGGGAGCGGTAGACCGCTTGGATTCTTGTGCGTGCGACATCTGGTCACGTGTTCATTTGAGCGTTTCTCGTATTTCGTCATGAGAACGTCCGAGGGTTTTAGCGAATGACCCCCCAGGGGTTTTAGTGGACGTGGTGGGTTCGCTTCCCATATGAGGCGTGTAGTTTCGTGTGACTGCGAACGGTGAAGTACCGGTGGCCGTTGTGATAGCGTTATCATGTGCGAATTGGGCCATCTTCAGCATCGATGCCCAAGAATCCTGGTTTTTTGCCACGTAGGCTCGTAGATATGTGAGGATCTCCCGATTGATCCGTTCCGTTTGTCCGTCTGTCTGTGGATGGTACGCCGTGGACAGCTTTTGCTGTATGCCCAGGACTTTCAGCAACTCTCTGGTAAACTCCGAGACGAATTGTGGCCCTCTGTTGGAAAGAATAGTGTTAGGAAGTCCATGGAGACACCAAACGTGGTCTCTAAATAAAGAAGCTAAGTCTGAGGAAGAAGTAGTTTTCATACAGGGAAAAAGAACAATTTCTTTAGAAAATCGGTCCACAACAACCCCTATAGAATCAAAACCAAGAGAAAGGGGAAGTCCAGTTATGAAATCAATTGAAATGTCCTCCCATGGATGGGAAGCAACGGGTAACCGAAGAAGTTTTCCTGCTGGTGGCTTTGACGAACCCTTCGTGAGGGAGCACACCTGACAGTGTTCAATGTAAGTAGAAATGTCTTTGGCAGCACCAGGCCACCAGTAAAACTTTTTGATAGATGAAATAGTACGGTCGCGACCAGGATGGCCAGCGACTGGAGAATCGTGAAAAAGAGAAATGAGTTCGTTACGAAGCGAAGGGGGCACGAAGACGATGCCGTTAGAATTTTGGAAGAGTCTGTCCGTTGCGTAGTACTCGTATTCATTGACTGCGTCAACGTATAACCTAGAGGATTCCATAGATAATTTAGTTTCGAAATTGGGGGTGAGAGACGTGGAGGAAATGGCTTGGACTCCTGTAGAGCCAAATCCTTTATCGTTTCGTGCTGACTCGTCAAGAGTCTTTGTTTCTGATAGTGTGGGGTTTTCTATTTTTTCAATAATTAGTTGAGCAATACGGTCGAACTTAGAGACGTGGAAGGAAGAATTGGAATGGTTGAACAGAATTACACCAATTTCTCCCCTATAATCGGCGTCAATGACTCCGGCCATGACGTCGATTTTATGTTTGAAGGCGAGGCCTGAGCGTGGTGCAATTCTGCAGTAGGTGCCGAGAGGGAGCTGGATCTTGACACGGGTGGGGATGAGTCGTTGATCGTGGGTGGGTATGTCAAGATCCTCGGTGGAATACAGGTCGAAGCCTGCGGCGGAAGAGGAACCCTTCGAGGGTAAGCGGGCGTCTGGGGAAGTAAATTCGACAGGAATAGATAAGGAAGATGAACGAAGGACATCGGAAGGAAAGACGGTGACATTTTCGTTTAATTTATCGACTGCATCGCCATGATCTGGACGACGTGATAGTGCATCAGCATGTCCGTTTGTATTACCTGGCTTATAAATTAACGTGTAATTGAACTGCTGGAGGAGTTCGTGCCATCGCGCTTGGCGACCCGAAAGCGTTTGTGGCTTTTTCCAGTATTTGAGATTTTTGTGATCTGTCCAAATCTCGAAATTAGCCTTTCCAATGAGATAATGACGCCACTCCTCTAGAGCGCGTATGATTGCCAACAATTCCTTGTCATAGACTGCATAGTTGCGTTTGGCAGAAGAAAAAGAATGGGATAAAAACGCGCAAGGGCGCCAAGACTTATCCTCCCCTAGGACTGATAATACCGCCCCCGTGGCGATATCGCTTGCGTCTGTTTCAACGTGCATGTCTTTGGAGGAGTCCGGGTATGCCAACAGGGGTGCAGTGGTAAATTGTTTTTTGAGCGTATCAAACGCTTCTTGCTGAGCCCCCCCCCAAACGTAGGGCGTGTTTTTCTTGGTAAGATCGTTGAGGGGGCGAGCGATCTGTTCAAAGCCGTTAATAAATCGTCGATAATAATTACAAAGTCCTAAGAAGGACTGCAGTTGTTTTAGTTTGGTGGGCGCTGGCCAATCAAGGATGGCGTCCACTTTTTTCATTTGCATGCCGACACTGTCATGCCTAAAAAGTCAACTTTGTCAGCATTAAAAATACATTTTTCGGGTTTGGCATAAAGGTCGTTTTCGCGTAGTCTGCGGAGAACTTCCTTGACGACTTCAGAGTGTTCATCGTCTGTTTTACCCTTTGTATAAATACACATATCGTCTAAGTAGACGATGACGACGGCATACATGTCGTTAAAAATGTTGTTCATCATCTGTTGGAAGGTTGGCGGACTGTTAGTCATACCGAAATACATTACGACGGGCTCGTAAGCCCCAAGCGGCGCCACAAACGTGGCTTCCCACTCGTCGCCTTCTCTGATGCGAACGTTGCCGTATCCCCACCTAAGATCAAGGCAGGTGAATTTGTCTGCACCTTTAAGGCGATCGACGAGTGCTGAAATGAGAGGAAGAGGGTATGAGTTTTTAACTGTACCCTCGTTTAAATATCGGTAGTCCATGACTAATCGTTTTTCACCGGTTTTCTTTGGGATGAAGAATACGGGTGCCGTTTGTGGAGACTTGGAAGGTCGAATATAGCCCTTCTCTTGCTCGATTGCTATAAAATTATGAACTTCTTCGAGTTCGGCATCAGAAAGAGGGATTACCCGACCCTTTTTGGGTGTGAAGTCGGGTTTGAGGTCAATAGTGTGGTCCCATGGTTTTCGGACCGGCATTCACTTGGATTCTTCTTTACTGAATATGTCGAGAAATTCGTGATATTGAGGTGGGACTTTTTCTGCAAGTCCTTCCTCAATAGATCGGATTGAGGCATTCCAGATGCCATGCGTAAGGTTTGCTGCGTTGATCGTAACACAGTTACATGTGCAGCGGCAGAAATTTATTGTTTTTTCAACCCAGTCGATGAGGGGGTTGTGGCGTCTGAACCAATCATAACCTAAATAGATATGATGAGTTCCGAGGTTTGTTACCAAGGCGTCAACTCCTTCAGAGTGGCCTTGATAAGATAAAACAATAGAGATGTAATCGGTAATATTACCGTGAGATGACGTCGAGCCATCAGCGTTAGAAATGGATCGAGGGAGTGATAATTTTTTGGTGGGTATACCTAGTGAGTGTACCCATTTTTTGTCGACGAAGGTCTGGCAGGCACCAGAGTCGAG
>JBBPQR010000577.1:0-10115 GCA_038092615.1 Boletus sphaerocystis | reverse complement strand
GCAATGCATTTCGAGTGTGGACAAGGATGTGGCATACATCGGGTAGTGAATAGTGATAAAGAATCGCTCGAGGTCGAGCGCGTCATCGTCTGGGAGATACGCGTACGGCGTGTTACCAACATATATGCAACGGCGTGCAAGAGATTTATCGAGCAAGTTTAAGAGGGTGGTGGAGTGAGCAGCGAGCAAGTCGCGATAGAGTTTGTATAGACATAATCTGCCCGAGTCAAATCGTCGTGCGCAGACGCGGAGGTCCCCGTCATCGAACCATAAGTCTTCATTTGATTCAAAAGGAAGACTTGGGTGGTTTGGGGACATCTTGAGCGTCGTGGAGTGGTTTAGAGTCAAGAGGGGTTGTGGGTTGGCTCACTGTTCGGATACAATGAATGGTGTCGCGGAGCTCAGATGTACAGGGGCTATTTTTGCGTCACCAGATTCCATATACGCACGCTGCGCCGCAAAACGAATGTACTTAATTATAACATTTCTGTTTATTGCTGGTGTGTGGATACGGGTTAAACATATGCGACGAGGAAAGTATTTCAGCTTTCTGTGAGAAAGAGAACCACTAAGAACGGTGTAGGGATAACATTGAATAAATATGTAGGCCAAGGTAATTGTGTAAGCACGCTGGCTTACCTGATTCCGGATAATCAGTATATGTACCGTCTGTGATACTGAGTGGTATTCACTCAGTATTATAGCCTTTTGGCGTAGCGGTTAAAGCGGCAGACCGTCTGACCCTTACAAATTGTCGATAATCCGATTGCGCGCTTAGCGTTCGCATCTATCCATTGTATCGAAGGAAGTGCTAATACTTTTGACTGAGATCGTGAAGAGTCAACACGGACACAGTCCAGCTCGTGGAAGGCCGCATCGCTGACCTTGATCGACTGCAGAGTGAAGGAACTACATAAAGAATGATAGTTATGCTTTGGACTAGTCAAAGCAGGGTTGGCTGCTACAACTGAAAACCCGAGTATTGATATAGGACCCGTAAATGACGATATATTGGTATACAACGAATGCGACGGCCGACTCGATGATGAGGGTATCGCGAAATGCGGTCAATGTCCTTTGACACGATGAACAGGGATAATACTACAGGTTCATGCATGCTGCAATAGTCAGACCATCAAGTCATCTTGTGCCTGGATCCGGGCTTACCGGATGGTGTAATTCGTAGCTTTATGTAGTCGTAGAGTATGCAAGTAACGAGCCTCGGACCATGCCAACCACGTCCAGGGCATTGTTCATAATGCGTTCAATCGACCCTTCTTCCTGAGTAGTTCGAAGTCTGGTCCACCTGGGAGGCATTGATGGAAGTGACCGTAGACTTTTCCAAATCATCTGTGTTTCCTTTGCGGTAGGACGGTCCTTTGGGTCTGGCTTTGTCATCAACCGAGCAAGATCCCCCAAAGCTTCTAATCCTTTGAACTCCTGCAGGAACATGTCAGACCCAAAAGCAAACGAAACGGAAAAAACGCACGTCCACAATCTTCGTCTGATAAACGTGTCCAAGGTAATATACATCTAGTTTGAACGGATCGTAGGGTAATCCGGAGTTCTGTTCTGGAGCTTCTATTCGGCCTTGCTGTCCGGTGACGAGACGTTCCTGTTGTTCTGGAGCAAACTCCGTCGATAAACCGAAATCAATGAAATAATATTTGATCTCGACTTCAGAGCGTTTGCGGCTGAGATAGAGATCCCCGCCGTCGCGAGCTAGCCAGGGATTCATCGGATGCCAACCGCCTTTGTAGAGTCCTGAACCGTCCATCAATATATTTTCGGCCGCACAATCACTACTCATTTCACTATCAGTGGAAAGCTGCGGACGCGATATCCACCTACCGATGTGCCACATGCTGGTTATGCATGTAAACGAGACCCTGAACATGGCATTCAGAACAAGTGTATGTGAAAGAGCAAAAAAAGACAAGCCTCCAATGTCTGGGTCACGAAGTCGACGACTTCTCCGAAAGAAGTAAAGTTCGGATCATTAAATGGGCGAAAAACGGGCATGACTATGTATTGATACTTCGGATCCTGGTCATCGGAAAAGATGGCGAGTATAGGAACACAGTAGTTGTCTGTATCTTCGCGACTTCTTGGCGACCCTAGACGCGAAGCGATCCTAACCTCATCAGGGTGAGTCACGGAGTTGACTCTTTTAATAAACACGTCTTTTCCGTTCTCGCCTTCGACTGTGGCATCGAGAAGGGAGCCTTTCTGGGGCACACACTTGGTCAGGAACTTCTCAAATGAGACAGAGAAGCGACTGACCCATTGAACTATGCTATCTTCGAAAAACGCGATGAGTGGATCATCCTCAAATCTCCAAGATGCTTTCCATTCGGGGTGATAGCGAGGCCTAAGGAGGTAGCCTTTGCTCTTGAAAAAGTAATATCGCTCTCTCCAAAAAAATTCTTCTTTAAGTAATGTCTCGTAGTGAGACTTTGGCATGAACACAGATGTAGAGATCAATTTCGAGTAATAAGAATGATGGGGATAGATTGTAGTGGTAGTAGTAGCAGTGACGGTAGTACGTACGATCGGGCCGCCAAGTCAATCCCCACAGGAGCAAACAATGATACACAAACTTGCTTAAAGAGTCTTGCCTCAATGATAACACATGTTCACAGCATTTGCTTCAATACAAAGTTCGCCTGTTGCAATGAACCTTCGAATCCAACACTTTTCTGCTCTCCCACTGCAAGCTCGGAACTGCTCGGATTCTTGATCAGACGATGAACGACACCGTGTTTTCCTTTTGTGCCAATATCTTTGGATTCGTGTCGGGTGGTATCTCACTACTGGCATTCGTACTTGCGGTGTGTCGACCTCATCTTCCCAGTAACAAGATTAAGACGCTGGAATCTCTCTTACAAGAAACGGATGATACCTTCAAGGACGCTGTCTACGATGGACTCCTGGTACCCGAATTTGTAGAACGGACGGAAGAGCATCTCACCCTGTGGGTCTTGAATTGTCCTCTTTCCGATATTTCTAGACATCTTTCCGCTAGGCTGAGGGAGCAAACGTTTACTTTGCGCGCCCGTGCATATAATGTCACTAGCTTAGGCCGAGATTATGCCGAGCTCCTGCGCGGAACTTCAAACGCAATTGGACGCGCATGTCATACCGTTAAAATAATTAGGGCTGAAGTCATTGTTCGTGCTTCGACTCCACCCTTCCGCTTTATTCTGATCCGGAACAACTTAGACATCTAGCCAGGAGAGACGTAGACTTTTACAGGAGAATTCAGAACAGACCCAGCCTCCTCTTCCTGCTTCCAACCCTGTGACCCAGCCTCATCCCACGCCAACACCTCCCACCCTTACACCTCGTCCCGGCTCGTGCCCTCCTGCACTGTCGGTTTAGAATTCAGTCGATGTGTGGAATGTGCCTACTGGGTCGCTTGATCGAGCGAGGCCGCAATGTCCGGATGGGGCCCCTCCAGATCCTTTTGGTGCCCATCGTCTCGAGCGTGACGATGCATAATGTGGTCGTATTATGGATGGCCAAAGCCATTTTCCACCTGGCAGCTCATTCAATTTATGGTGCCACTTCGCATGTATCCCATATTTATGCCACTGTCTATTCCTTGTCGCATACCCTCGAACTGAATACGCCTGTCATATAGATGTATCATTATTATTCTATAAATACTACTGCGTTGATATACACCTAATCGGAATGCCATAGCTTTCTACAGAATGCTGCCTGAATTCTGTGCTGAAAGACATTTTCTTCGTCGGATCTTTCTCGGAAGGTGCTTACGACAAGTACTTGAGTACTTGGCACTTAAGTGACACGCTATGAAGACTCACCACAAACACTTACAGGCCCTCAGTCTCACCCAGAGGATCCCAACGTCTTAAATTGTATCATACGGTACACAGAAATTGCCTCATGGTTACTAGTTCATTGGAACAGTTAGCACGACTGTGGAAGGCACCACCGAGATCGTTGCATGCACATCACATCCATCCTGGCCTCTCCAACAGTCGAGGAGACACCCGACCGATGAGCGCGAAGGCAGCGCAGAACTGAAATAACCATCCAACGCCGACGCCACAGAGACAGTGATCTGGGATGGCGTCGCAAGCAACGACTCCTGGCCCGCCAACGAGCTTTGAAATTTGCTTACAAACAGATCTCGTTTCGTGCTGATCAATGTCATCCTTCTCGCCTTCGTCTTCCCTATCGTAGAACAGCGGACGCTTATTGTCAAAGTCGCCTGCTTCCATACGTCCCTGGATGGTCCGTGCCATCGACTTTAAGTGCATTTTATTTTCGTTTTCTGAGGATTGGTTTGTCCCTTGAGATGTCTCAACGCTTCTTCCACACCCCAATCGTCACCGTCCTCGCTCAGCGAATCGACGACGGGTTCACCTGCCACTGTTGGTTTCCGTTCCCGAGCCCCCAAGTCCAGACGACGCCGCCGAGTTCTTGGGCCCGACCGAATACCTATCGGCGACACGCCCTCGCACAACTTCCATATAAACCTGAAATCCCAACGTAAAGGAAGCTTCCGCGGCACCTTCCTCAGCAAAGGCGCTCCAAGGACAACTCCGATAAATCCGAATCGTCGCTCGACGCTACGTCAAACCGCCACGGCGGTTGTACAGGTTGAATCTCGACCGCGAAGACAAGATCGAACCAAACGATTCTGTAGAGTGTGCCCGTGGAGATAACGTCGCCCTCGAGACCGCTGATACGGCGGACTTGTATGATGACTCGTCGCCACTGTTTCCGTATGGTCCTCTGCCTCTTCAGTCACCTTCAGACCGCAAATGAAAAGCTGGCACTCCTCCTTCTATGTGGGATAGGATGAAATCCCAGCCACGTAGTACCCATCATCGGTGTCGTCCGACTCTCAGATTCCGCACTTGCAATATGCGACGACACGTAAGATCGCGGCTCGATCATCTTCAAATACTGCTCCATGCCAACACGCACACCCAGCAAATCCCCACTCACCCTCAGCTCGAAATCAAACACAGATACATTCGCAAGGACGGCGACCCCCGTGTCTACTGTCTGTCTCGGATTCAGCACACGCTTCCATCGTTTGAAGGGTCCAGTCACGGGAGCGCGGGCTGCAGGAACGTGATCGGTGGTGAGGACTGCGTTAAATTTGGCGCTGGGTCCGGGGAAACTGAGGTACTAGCCCGAGTCTGCTGTAGAATATTTCGTTGGAAGGGTTGTTGAGGAATGGCAGTCTGCGGATGCAATAGCACCGGTCTGGGGGAGGCGAAGCGACGCCGCCCGACCCAAATGCGAACGCGTTCCTCGATTCCCTGGTCCCGAGAAATACCGACATGCGCTCGTCTGGCGCGAAGTGAAGCTCCACGTCCGAGTCGTCTTTCTCAGTTTTTGGAAATCGCCTTTGCAATTATTTCTCCGAGGACGCACGTCGGTCGCGGCTTAATCGAGATACTCTGACAGATACATGCCTCTCTGCAGCCCTTGACGACCCCAGTCGACTGGATCGGGAGTCCGCAGTGTGTATGCGCATTCGCACCAATATCTGAACTCGACCAGTAGCCATGAGCAGCGAACAGAAAAATAGTGGTCCTGAGCGCCTTACACGTCCACCAGATTGGCCACCCTGAAGTGCATCAACTTCGACATACTAATTAACCTTCCAATGTCTACACCATCCCGTGAGCGTGTATCCCACCGAAGGCAGCAAACAAAGCCCACGAACGAACATACCTATAGGTGCGAACGCTTTTTGTGCGGAGGTGATCTCGATGAGTCACCACAGTCTAACGTCGACAGAATCAAGTTGCTCTATCGGAACATGACCAAGATATGGAGCACAGTGAGCAGGATAATTCGGTGGGCAATGCAAACATTTAGTATGTCAAACTCATCATGATGTTACGGAATCTGCAACGATTGGGCCGAGAGAACAGACCCGTATGTAACCACAAGCCTTCGACCTGCAGTTGACCATCAAAAATAAGGCTGGTTATGACACGGGTGATTGACGACTCACCGGCATTGATAGTCACGCTACTAGCCGAATTGCTCAATGGAAATGAAACTGCACGAGATAACGCCGGAGGATATCATGGAAGGATGATTTGACGCGGCTGATCGCAGGTGGGGAAGCACATCATAGTTCATGCCCACAAGTCCGAGATTCCGAGTACAGTTTGCGTGCCAATTAACCGGCACTATATTCAATGTCCGACGATCCATTTACACACTCAGACACAACTCCCTGCAGGATTTGTCTCGTGCCGAGGCAGCATACCCTTGCCGATCTTCGGCTTGCCACCACTTCGAATATTTGTCATGGTAGGTCCCTTGGTTCATCCGGTGAGTTATCTCGCTGCATTACT
This sequence comes from Boletus sphaerocystis, assembly GCA_038092615.1. NCBI lineage: Eukaryota > Fungi > Basidiomycota > Agaricomycetes > Boletales > Boletaceae > Boletus > Boletus sphaerocystis. The sequence continues at coordinate 3,759 of JBBPQR010000577.1, read as the reverse complement.
AAAGATTTCGAATTGGTTCACAACACACTGATTTGAAATCCCAGCCATCCGATCTATTTTTGTGCAACCGGGCCTCGTAACGAGACCGAACCGAGAATTGCATCATTGGAGTGAGAAATGACGCTTCGTGCTCCAAATACGGGGTTGTCTAGGATTCTGGTTAGGGAGCAGATTTCATGGTCCGACGATTAGTACATGACTCCGCTCGATCTTTCTTGATGTGCCGAGGTGGCACAATCCTTGCCGAGCCTTGCCGAGTAAGCAATCGGGCTTTAGTCGTGTGAAAGCCAGTGAGAATCTGAGAGGATTCACTTGTTTGTCTGGTCACTGAGCATGTGGTTCTTTGAACATTAACTTGGCATCAGCTGCAGTTTCTTCCACGTGTGGCCCTGGGCAGCCCCTCATAAAATGAATATTCACACAGCCTTGTCTTCCCTCACGGGAAGAACTCCATGTCTCGCGATTTCGTTCTGAACAAACACGAATACATTGTCTCAGACGAAATCTCCTCACACTGGCAGGTGTGGAATTGTCACATGGTCGCTGTGATTGCGCCGGCACGACCTATATCGCTCATGCATGATCGTGGAGCGTTCTAATCGCGCGCGGGGGAGTCTAGACCCCCCTGAGCTTGGTTCCCAGCTGATATGGTAGCTGAACACCTGTGGCGTCTGACAGTGGCACAGGCGGGCATGCCCGCCACAAGCGGAAAACACGAAGCGGATATATGACGGGCGACCTTGTAAGTACTAGGCAGAGTAGTCGATTTCCGTCGACGATGGCGTGTTGTGAGGCAACATACTCCAAGTTCGCCGACTAAGGAGCTGAAATGGGGATGGTCTGGAGCACACGATGAAGTGGGACAGGAATAGCGCGTGTGACGGGCATACAAGTCCGCTGCGAGACTGTTGAAACGTGTTTCACCTGTCAACACTCGTCGTTTATCTCTGGCACACTCAGATCAATGGCGACCCTTCCACCCCTCAGCATGGCCAGCAAACAGGCTACCTCCGGTGAGTACCACTTGTTTTGCGGTCGTAATCGCCTGTGCAGGGTGGAAAAGAGGCTGGACGAATCCTCGTGTTTGATGCGATCCCACCCGCGCGTACAGCATTTTATCAAATTGATTCATTATTTGCTGCGCACTAAGCCAAGACAACGTTTGGTTCAATTATCGACTCTTTTGACCTCTTTCACGTCGTCTTGCCGCTATCGTTGTCGCTCCACCGGTTGCGTTCGCGACTTTGCTTTCAACTTCTTCTTTCTTCATTTCCGTTTCTTTTCTTTTCTTCTTTGACCAGACTCGTCCATGTCCTCCAATACAACGAGCTCGTCCCCTTCCTCATCTGCGCAGGCACAGACGTCGAGCCATGGTACCTCTCCTTCCTCTCCTCAATCTCTGTCTACTTCTTCATTCTCAAGCACTGACAATTTATCCACACCTTTCCCAGTAACCTCGACTACTACCAGTAATACCCCCACCACCTCCACCAGCGCTACACCGTCGACAACGCCAGCCACCACACCGCAATCAAGTCCTGCACAAACCAGCTCGGCCGCACCTCAGACCGCATCCTCATCCCCAACTTCCTCAACTTCCACCCCCTTCACTTCCACAACAACCTCGAGTTCATCATTCACTTCCCAGGTTGCGACAACCCTACTGTGCGTTTTTTCCCTATCACATTGGATTCCGCCTGTCATCATTTCTGGTCATTTCTAGTTCAACGGATCCGGGTGGTTCTGTTGTCTATTTGACCACCACCGTTCCGGAAGTCATCACTACCTCTGTCAGTCCTAGCACAAGCAGCAGCAATAGCTCTCATACGGGTGTCATCGTCGGTGCCGTCGTCGGTGGTGTTGCCGGCATCACCATCTTAGCCCTCTTGCTCTTCTGTATCCGAAGACGAGCTCGCAAGGACGAATTCGATGGCAACTTCGATCCCGACCGTGTCGTGGGGCACACCGATGGTGGTGGTGCCACACTCCCCAACGTCGATCTTGCAGACGAAGTGACGCCGTTCCCTCCTCAATCCTACACTGACCAAGGCAGTTCAAGCATGCGTCAATACGGCGAATCGCCGTATCTCGGCGTTCCATCGTCGCTCGCGGCAAGTAGACAGACTAGCCCGGAGTTTTACGCATCTGGTGCTACGGGTGCGGGCGCATCGTCCTATGACGCGCAGTCTCGGCCGTTTATGCAACCTGGCGTCGGGCAACCACCCCAAGGTGCTTATATACCTCCGATCAACCTGTACGGTACAGGTCCTATGGACTGGAATACTCCCCGTCCAGGGGTTTCCCCGCCGCCGTCGACAGTGAGCTACAACACGACGTCGACGCGAGCTGCCAAGGAACGCGAGGCGATGGGGCGCATCGGCCAGGGTCAGGGTCAGGGGTTGGGGTTGGCAACACAACCAGAGGCCGCCGAGGGCAGTGGGGATGTTGTTGTGCATCAGGACGCGGGCAGGGCTCCGAGTGACGAACACGTGCCCCCAAAGGAAATCCCCCCCGCATACGAGTCGATTCGGCAGGATTGAACGTTTAGACGCTGAAATCATGTCAGTTTTCTTTTTTTGGGTCGGTCTCGTTTGCGTTCGCTTCTTGTTCTGCTTTCGCAAGGTGGCTATGGGTCGCTTCTTTTGGACTTGTTCCCTTTTCTCTTTGTTGGTGAATGGCAGCCAGAAGGACTGATGGATATCTTGTACAGATAGTATCCGCGCGCAGTCTCGACAAACGACCGTAACTCATGCAGATATTCGACTTTTTTCTTCCTAGTCATATACTTACGCCCATTGTCGACGTTTCACCATGCCGTACCGACGTACCCTATACACAATACCGTATCGAAAAAATCGCGTTCGGTTTTTAGTAACCCCTCCAAGCGTGTGCGCTATGCATCCCACGAGTCTGGCAGTCCATGTTTTCCTATTCCTTTCTGCCTAGTCACCTTGTTAATTCTAACGTACAACTTCTTTTTCGTCACCTTTTTTCTTTGTTTTTATTTCTTGCTGCGTTGACTCGCACAACGGACGCGCGCTTGTGTAAGATGGTTGGCCGGATCGCTTAAAATCATCCTGCCCGGATCAGTGTCACATGCAAAAGTACTGTTCATGTGAATAAATTAGAATTATGTAATTTGTAAGATATAATATATCTATTATTTTTTAACTTGCCTGCTGGGTTTTAGTGTTTCAAACTCCGGTTAGGTGAAGATCGGCAAGGGTTGCCTCGGCACGAGACAAAAAGTTGTGTCTGAGTGTATAAATAGATCGTCGGACATTGAATATAGTTCACCAACAGTCCGATCAACTGGCACTACGATATCTTATCATTTGAACCCTCCGGCGTTATCTCGTGCAGCTTCGTTCTCATTGAACCATTCAACTAGTGGCGTGACTATCCATGGTAAGTTCGGTAAGTCAATCACCCGTGACCAGCCCAATCCATGTCACAATGAGCCTTATCTTTGTTGGTCAATTGCAGGCCGAAGACTTGTAGTCGTGCATACCTGCATACAGGTCTTTAATCTCAGCGCAATGGATTGCAGACTCTGTAAGATGAATGTGACATACTAAACGTGTGCATGCCCCACCGAATCATCCTGCTTGACTGCTCACTACGCACCATATCTTGGTCAGGTTCCAATAGAAAAACTTGGTTCTGTCGACGTTAGACTGTGCTGACTCGTCGAGATCAGATCCACAAAACCGCTGGAGTGGTGTCGGGCTCGATAGACAGAATGACTGCGACAGCACC
>JBBPQR010000576.1:0-10115 GCA_038092615.1 Boletus sphaerocystis | reverse complement strand
TTTATAGAATTCCGAAGGCTTTCCATCCTTGAAGATCATGAGATCAACATATTCTTGGGTTGATAGGGCAAGACCGGCAAGAACTTCCAGTGACGAACTAGTCACACCACCTGAAAAAGAGGTCAATAACGGTCGATCATGGAACACAGAAAAAGGCTCACCCTTGTTGGCGCTAGAATCCTTGAACAAGACGACCCTGCGTTTCTCCAGATGGAGTCGTGCTTGTTGCGTGATAAACAAGTTTGCACCCTCGACAATGTACTTAAAGTGAGGTTTGCCTTCCGTGTCGCACAACGCAGCAACGTTGGATATGTTGACAGCCTCAGGGCGCCCACCACAAGGCACGAATAAGTCCGCCTTGAACCTAAAATGTGCCCCATTTCTGAAATCTGTGCCATCCAGAACAACCTCACCGGCTGTTATTAGCTGCCGCATCAGTGAAACTCGGGACGGAGTTCTGCCAACTACGTACATGGCAGCTTGATATCTTGTTCCTCAACCTTGACAAGGTATCCGTCTTTACTCAACTTGCATTTGTCGAAGTTGGCGACGGGCACCCTCAGCTTGGCAAGACGTACAAGCTCTTCGCGGTTGATACCAGCAGGGTCTGCGAGAACACCACTGCCATCGATAACTGCGATAGTCTTGTCCGAACTGAGCAAGATTTCGTCTGTGTTTTCCCGTGAGGAGTTGATCATGAGATGAACGTGTGTACGTACTCGAGCCAAGATCGCCGTCTGTGCCATGGAACGTTGCTCAGGAACCCCCTAGAAGTCATATGGAATCAACTCACCAGGGCCACCGGTTTGGACTTTGGTTACGTCCTTTTCTCTGAGGCCAAGCTGCTTGTATATACCCAGTACGTACTGTCGGATCGACAGCGAAGTCATTCCATACGTATCATGAGGCACACCGCCAAGGCGCTCGGCACTCTTTCCAGTGGTAAACGACATCCACCACGTTTCTGCACCTCGATGGCGGGCGTGCACTACAGAAACATCAGAAGTGTCGGACCAAATGATGAACAGTGTGCTTACATGCTGCCCAGTCCATCATATCCGCGGTACCCTCTGGAACGACTCGTCACTACGGTACATGAACGGGAGAAGGAAAAAAAACAAACCATCCGGTCCAAAGAAGAGCAGTTCAGGTTTACCGTAAAGGTCAACCAGACGTTCCTTGATTCCAGGTGTCTGTCCAGGTATCAACAAATCTATGACGGCCTGCAACAATTCATTAGAAACATGGCAGGAGAAACTCGTGTGACTTACATCTACGTATTTCTCGAAACAAAGCCTTGGGCTGGCTCCGAGGCTGAACAGTGACGATGCTTAATTTCCGATGCATGAACAGATGCAAAGAACATACGAGGGCAGTATAGTCCCCTTGGCACCTCCTTCAGGTATATCCTTATTCTTCAATGACTGAGTTGAGGCCAAGCCATAATTCTCGTCGAACAGCAACCTCTGATTGATTGAGTAGTTCCTGGGGAAGAGATGGTCAGGGTAATGTGTACGAGATTTCAACGAGCCCGACTCACTCCTTGTTCCTAGACATAACGATACGGATACCACCGCGAGCGACGTCTCTGAATCTGAGGTGGAAACCACGGAATTCATTCCCGATAACGAACAACATGCCAAATGGTTTCCTTGGGTATTCTACTTCTGGCAAGAAATCTGGTGCAAGGCGGAAAGAAAGAGCAACTTTGGTCGGTTGATAGAAGTTTGTCTTCAGAACATGCCTGGGAGGCAAATCGATCAACGAGACCTTTATCGCGAAACAAACGGCATACGTACTTGTTGAAAACCAAGAAACTCTCGAGTACTTGCAAATCTTGTTTGTTGGGAACTGTGCGTCTAATCTTGTCGTACAATTCCTCATCTGTGAGAGGCTGAGCATTCTGCAACCGCTGGTATGATAGGGTAGGTCTGATACGGCTAGTCAGATAAACACTCCCAGGGACATTGGCCGTAAACCCACTTGAGCGATTCATCGTCGACGGCAGGGTAATGGACCATGGCGAAGTTGACGTAGAGCAAGTGAATCTATAAAACTTTGAGAACAGTCTCGCGATTAGTTTCAGCCACACCCACCAGTTCCGAGTGGGCATGGATGACTTGGGCAATGCTCTCCCGCGTAAACGTCTCTTCTCTGAAACGCCTCTTGATGTCGTTGAGAACCTCGGCGTGAGCGGAGTTGGATTCGTCTAGGAGGTTTCTCAATTGGAGATATGCAGGCCCAAGGCGATTGCAAAAATGTTGTGCAAAGACCCAACCACAGTCTGATGATGCAAACAGTTAGAATAGTGCTGGGTCGACTAGGTGGGATACCCACAAGCATAGGTAGCCTCCTGAACGGCATGGTTCGAGTTCTCTGGGTTGAGAAAGAATGGGTTGCCGGGAAGGCAATAAAGCAATGAGGCTTCCTTCATCACTTGGAAGATGGAGCTCTCAATCGGCGGAGCAGTGGAATTTGGCATGGGATTGAGATACAAGGATATAATCGTGACGCCATTGGAGAACTGTTCGACATACTTGCGCGACGAGTAAAGCTGGTAGTAATGGTAAAGGTTGGAGAGAGCACTGTGAGAGGATCGATGAGTTACGAAACGCAATGTTGGGGGGGTGACAGCATACCTGAAGAACCGGGATGTTCCGCCCATCTTGTAACCGATGACGAGACGCCTCTCGCGGGTACCCTCGACCTCGAAGACTTCCATGACAGGACCATAACGGCTTTCAACCTGCCACAATACTTTCTGGTAGATCTCGAGGGTGTTTTCGCTAGCCTTTTCGAGGAAGACTGGATCAGAGACTGAGCGGATATCAGTGCAACCATCAGTGCGAGATGATGGGGGACGTTCGGCAGGGAAGCAACACTTTGTGACAAAGTAACAACGGAGTTGCTGCGATGCAGTCGAAGAAATGGAACCGGCAGCGCGGAATGTTTCGAGACGGTAGCAGTTGGCTGGGGTGGTATTGTCTAGGAACAAGGCATCGATTCTGTGGAGGGTGAGTGGAGGGTGAGAGATGATGGATCGGCAATCACCTTGATTCACAGGTAGCCCCGGGGCCTTCTGTGGATGTCAATCCGGGAGGACTGGTGTGAATAAAAGTAGCGCCGTTTCCTTTCTCGTCGATGCGCTCGAGATCTATGACGAGCTTGGTCGGGTCATGTTTGGTGAACGCGAGCACCTTGGCACCAAAGAGGGCGATGATGTGATCGGAGATGACGGACGGTGATTCGTTCTGGAAGTAGGTATCGTCGATGCCGAGGTGGAGGTAGAACCAGTTGACCTCGTTGGCGACGAGCTCGCGGGGGATGAAACCCTAGCACGGCGATGAAAATAGATCAAGATGTTGATGACCGGACCAACCTTTGCCGCGACGATGGCTTGCACCTTTGCGCGCTGTTCTTCCTTTCCTTTGAACACCGGTGTGGTGTATCCAGGAAGGTTTTTGACGCGTTGGAGGGATGCCTCGCTGCTGGTCTTTGAGGTGCCGTTGGGACCATAGGGCCCGCCGTTGGTGTGAGGTGGGGGAGTGAAAGACATGTCGAATGGGAGAGGATGGAGAGATCAGTCCAGTATTTATACGCGGGGCTAGACGGAGACTGGGGACAAGATCCGTGACTGTCTGCGAGATTCCCCGCGTCGGCAACGACTTGTACGTATTTCACCTTCCCCATACCACTGACAAGCACTGGCTAAGATCCGGACTCAATGTCGCGCCCGCACTGCACTGGTACGTTCGTACAGCCCGCCCGTACTCACAGTCCTTGCGGTTGCGGAATCCGAGCAATTCCGGTCTGTCGATCGCACTGGCAAACACTTTTAATAACAAAAAAAGGATCAAACCGCCAACCGGCCTCCAAACATCATACAGAGTTTGACAGTTGCATTCGTTACCTTCATTCTTCGGTATCATCCGTCCATCTCACTGCATCTCCGCCAACTCATCCCGAATGTACTCCTCAAACAACGACTTCCAATCCTTGTGCCATCGGCTGAGTGCTGGCCTCCCTTCGGCGACATCGGCCGCACCCCACATAATCCGCAGCTGGTCCACCTCCCGTCGCGTCTCGTTATCAGGGCAGAGGATGTAAAACTCTCCCGAGCGAACGTGGTCGAGCATGTAAAGAACCGTCTCTTCCGCACTCCAAGCACCCGCTGGCTTCGCGCCTCCGGAGCGTGCCGTCAGGCCTGTGAATGTCCATCCAGGACTGACAGACACATTATTTCCGTACATCCTTTGGGAACAAAATTCCGAGCGAGCGGAACTCACATGAACAAGTGTGCGGTGACATTACACGCCGGCCGTTCGCGCAATTCATACGCCAATCCTTCTGTCAAACTCTTTACCGCCGCCTTCGTGGCATTGTATGCTGGATTCCCTCTGTCGTTTCACGATATATATTTAACCGGTTATTAATACCTGCATTGGAAACGGAGCGACTTACGGAGGATTGGTGATCCCTTGCTTGGAGCCGGTATTAATCACCATCGCCTGGTTTTCTTGATGTAACATCGACTGGGAATGAAACCGTTATTCCACTACTATAAACGGTGTGGCCAGACGTACGGGCACAAAGGTTTGCTGCACGTTGACAACCCTGTCCAAACCGACCTCAGCCGCAAGAACTCGTGCCCGAGCAAGGCAAGGCATACCCGAAAACGTTGACCTCGAACATGCTTCGCCACGTATCAAGCAACTCCCAGGATTTACTATCTGGACCAATGGCGGCATTGTTCATCAAAACGGCAACCTGATGGATGAATAACGCAGTTCAAGGACGATCTGATGGCCTTGTCGCAAAAAGAGCGCACCTCGCCCCAGGCTTCATAAACCCTGTCACGCAGGCGCTGCACATCGCTGATCTTGGAGACATCGGTGGGGATGATAAGGACATTGGCGTCGCCCGCGATGGCTGCCACTTCTCTGCCAGTTTTGGCGAGCTCATCCTCCAATGTATCAGCGAGCGCGATTTTCAAGCCCGCCCTATGTGCCGTGCAGGACAATGACACGGGCAACCAGAGGGGGCGATAAGGCGTACTGTGTCAGTAACTCGCCAGAAGGAAGGAGAGCGACGGCCGCGCACTTTGCCAGTTCGATGGCAGCAGCCCTCCCGATGCCGCTCGCAGCACCGGTGATGACTGCAACTCTGCCAGCGTGGATGACGGGATGGACGTCGCTATCGACGGACAGGAGGGCTTCGAAACGCCTGTGGGAGGGGGTCGTACCACGAATGGGTGGACGAAGAGGCGATGGCCCGCGGTCCAGCATGGTCGTGCTTGAGAGCGATGAGATATGCCAGACGGTCGAGAAGATCACTAATAAAGAGAGACTCAGTGGTCGTGCGCACCAACTACCGATAAGTATCTGCGTTGTGCAAGGTTTATATATCTTTCCTTGACACCATCGTGGGATCCCGCTACAGTATGTTACACTTGGGTAGTATAAAGCCAAATACATAGCCCACACAGATAACTAGTCGAGAAACACTATTCAAAAGAGTTTTCACCCCTCCTTGATCCCTTCACCGGCATCGTACCCAGCGGGCGTCTCAATGCCCATCCTCTTCCGAACCACCTCAAACGTCTTCAACATCTTGCGCCGGGCCCCTAGCGCTGCTACGCCCTTTCCCTCCAATCCTGCATCGTCGAGGATGACAATGTCCTGCCACTTCATCTTCTCAAAGTTCGGTGTATACTTGTGCAGCCTCAAGCTCCTGAGCCAGGCCGGGATATCGTGCAGCAGCGCGAGGTCGATCTCCTCTTCGTCCTTCTTGGCTCCGCTCCCACCTCCACCATTGTTTCCACCTGAAGAGCCTGTCTTCGGAATCCCAGGTGACCGACCGCCACCGCGGCCCCTGTTGTTGCTGTTGTTACCGTTATTGTTGCCCTGCATCGCGGCCTGCTGCAGGCTCAACCAGCTCTGCGGCGTGAATCCTGCAGCCATCTGAGCCGCCAACATCTGCGCTTCGGGTGTCATCCCCATAGCGCTCATTTGTGCTTGTAGATTCAACATGTTCATCTGCAGTGGGTTCATGCCCGCTAACAACCCTGCAGACGGCAATCCCATCCCCAGTCCAGGGCTACCCAACCCAGTCATATTGAACCCACCCATGCCGAGCCCGTTCAAAGACGCATTAGGCTCCTCGCCAAACCTGTTGGGAGCAGGTAACACGGGGCTCCTGGTACCATTCCACTGCCCCTGTTGAGCACTAGTAAACGGGACATTGTTACTGGTGGAGGTTGGCGCAACATTCTTGCGCTGGGCAGACGGCTGGGAAGAAATGAGATTGCCATCGTTGTCATAGACGTTGCTGTTCTGGCCTGTAGCGTCTGAAGCGGACCCGTTCGCGTTCCCGCTTCCCTTGGACGGACGGCGGAACGACTTTGGATCGGCCATGAGAGGAACGCGGGAAGCTGACCCGTTCCAATCGTTCAACTTGGCAGCTGCAGCATCAAGGTTCTGAGTGCTTTGTGCATCTTTGCCAAACATAGGAATGAGTGGCGTATTCACGTTGCTGGCCCAGCTGTCGCCGACCATCGGAGACAGGGCTTCCACACGAGGGGTTCCGAGAGATCCGCTAAATTCTGTGCTCTTTGGTCTCGAGCCGTTATTGGTGGGGATGATGATCTCCTGTGGCAGAGAATTAGGATTCTGCTCGGCGACTTGGCTGAGAGCGGAACCCCACGTGGTGCGAGTTTCACCGCTGGCAGTAGCCAATATGGGAGCTGAAATACGATGCGCAGCATTGCTCGCCTTCAGTTTTGCCCTTTGCTGAGCGAGAGTCGCGGCGGCATCGTTGTTGGATCCCAGCACAGCAGAGTCAGGGGAAAGGAATCCAGAAGAGCTATCAAGCGCGAGTGACTGTCGGTTCTGACTGCCACTGAATACACGAGGGGACGATGGCATCGGGGACTTTAATGATGGTGACTTTATAGTCATCTGAGCGAGCTTGGCTTCCATCTGGCTCTGCATCGAACCTGTGCGATGAATTAAGTACGATTTACAGTCAAATGTAGAGACGAGTCACCTCCGACTGCAGGGCTAAGTAATGCAGTCATTGGATCCGATCGGGCCATCTGCTGGAGAACGGTGATGAAAAACCTGATTTGGACTTGGGTAGATTGTTGCAAGAGGCTGTACAGAGCAGCAGTTCTCTCTGCTTCAGAGAGTACCTTGAACCCTGGGAGACGGTAAGTGGAAGTGGGAGTGGAAGAGGTGAGCTGAACGCACATTGTTCGATTGCACTCAACTCTTCTTTAAAGTTTACATCCAATGAAGCGGCGGCCATATCTTCAAGGGTTTCCTCGTAATTTTGGAGATTCTCGAACCACTGGTCAATGGCTTCAGACTCTGGTGTTTGAAACATGGTGGCGCTACCGAGCAACTCGCTAGTGGGACGAGCACCGCTACTGCCCCCGGGTGGACGGGGCGATGCAGGACCGAGTGTCTGGCGAGGACCCATGGAAGCGCGTGCGGTATTTGTGGAGCGACCGTTTTCTGGGTTGAGAGGGGAAGGAGAAGGGCTGGAAGGGGGACGAAGTGTTGCCATTATATATCTGTGCTGAAAAACTGTGGACAATGTGGACGGTGGAAAGATCCGCTAGCGGTGAAGGAAGGGGTTGGTTTGATAAGAGAGATAGTCTGTTGCTGATCCGAGTGAAAACGTGGAAGGGGTGTGTTTGAAGGGGTGAGTACAAGATATAGGTCTCACAAATGGTGTCCTGACGTCGAGCCTGCGGACTTGGCTAGAGGCAAGAGCACTTTGGCTTTTTAGCAGGGTTGGTATGAGCGTCTGCTGTGAGTGCTGCGTTGTGTCTAGACGAGACCAGCGGAGCCTGCCGGTCTAGGATAAGAGAAGATGCGAGGCAGAAGAGGACGACGAACGACGCACAGGAAACAATAACAACTAAATATGCCGAAATGCCGACGCCAATCATAACACAGCGGAGTCTGAACCAGATAATATTCTTGTTCAAAATAAATAAATAAATAAGTAATGAGCATGCATATCCCGATCATGCACGTCCTCCTCTTCCTCGTTCCGCGTACTCGACATTGACACCATTTCAGAGACCTGGAGAACGCGACGAGCTGCGACCCTGTCTCGTATCGCGCACTCGCTGCAGAGATACGCACCGCCTGCGTCAACGTCGGTTTCTTTTACGGTCAGTGCAACCTCATTGATCCGAACGTTCCACCCACCTGGAAAACCAGTCAAGAACCATGGCATACCTGAGCCCGTGACGCAGACTGCTGTCAACAGTGCCAGGCGATTCTTTTCCCTCCCCACCGAGGCAAAGATCAAGGTGGGTTGTGTGCGCTCCTTCTCGTATCCCGCTCAACAAGTCATCAGCTGGACATCCACCGATCCCCCAACTTCAAAGGGTACACCGCCCTTCTCGGCGAAAACACCAATCCAAATAATATCGGGGATCTCCACGAGGGCTTTGACATCGGATGGGAATCTACATCTCATCACGGTGCCACGCCCTCATATGAATCCGGTCCAATGGCCGGCGCAAACGTGTGGCCTGATCATCTCCCCGGCTTTCGCGAAGACATCCTTACTTACTAGTATGTCCTCTCGCACCGCGGCTGTGGTACATTCATCACCTGTTGACGTGCAGCCACGCGGCCGTGAAACTCGGGCAATCTTTATTCCCGCTCTTCGCTCTGGCCCTAGATCTCCCAGAGAATTTCTTTGACGACAAGGCATGTCTTGTTCGCCTTGTCAAACGTGTCCATGCGACAGGTACGCTCGTCTAGGTAACCAAACCGGCAGCAATCATGCGCTTGCTTCACTACCCCCCTCAGCCTGCAAGTTCAATTGGCCGAGTGGAGGGCATCGGCGCTCATACCGAGTACGTTCAACCATCCTTTCGCCGACGCATCTTGCTCATCCAAACACTAGCTACGAGGTGACGCACGACAGCCACCTTGAACACAGATCTCCTCTGAATCATTGTAAATCAGTGTTTTACCATTCTTTGGCAAGACGATGTTCCAGCCCTGCAGGTAATGAATAACGACGGAGAATGGATCGATGCCGTTCCTATTCCCGGGTCTCTTGTCGTCAAGTACGGACTACCGTGTTTCGCACGATGACTTTCAATGAATGATTCAATCTCTAGTCTGGGAGACCAATTTGCCCGCTGGACCAGTAAGTTAACCTACTGAATTGTTTACAGCGTTCCGACTTTCCTTTAGATGATGTGTTCAAATCGACCCTCCACCGTGCTATCAATACCACTGGACGGGAAAGATACTCGATGCCTCTATTTTTCGGCACTGATTATAACGTGAAGCTAGAGGTGAGTCTCCCTATCCATGGGTTCCACTGTGGTCTAAAAAAAACCCTTGAGCCCATTCCAGGTTGCGTTACCAAAGACAACCCAGCAAAGTACGAAGTTGTCACTGCAGGGGACTACGTAAAGTCACGCCTGGAGGCGACGTATGCCCACTCCAAAGGAGACTCTTCTGCGTAATGGATGCCTTTTTGCAGCGTGAGTTAAAATTGTCCTATCCTCGGAGCAATTTCACGATATGATAAAGGGGTACGTATAATATGGCCTATGACCTGGCCACGCTATCAACGTCTTCGTGATGCATACGTACAAACCTTTGCGCATTGACGCACCCCTGCCTCATGGTCTATTGTACTCCCGTATTGTTGACAATAAATTAAAGAACCACCGTGTCGGGGGGGTGGTGGGACTCGGCCAAGCATGGATAAATGCGCGCACGGGACCGTATCGCATGAGGCTGGGGTTGCGCAATTCCCAAGTTCGCACTACTTGCAGTACTTTCAATCCCCAGGGCCATCCAGGCGCTGCTTTACCTCATGACCAACAGCGTGTGACAGCACAGAACTGAGCATTAATGTGAGATAGTAAATTCGGAGTGACTGGAATAGCGGATAGTGTGATCATATGATGGCTTGCTATAGTACATCCTTGAGTAGACACCAATGGAGGAAAAAAAAATGACGTTAATTGTTCGCGAGACCAGAATGAGATGGGGAGGCGACGACCCAACGCGGGTCCGGGAAAGAAAGGTATCCAAACTTACCAGGGCGCCTAGATGGGTGTACGACCCTGG
>JBBPQR010000575.1:0-10124 GCA_038092615.1 Boletus sphaerocystis | reverse complement strand
TACATCGCCGTCTCCTCGTCACTACGTTCCTTCTCGAACGTATCTTCCCTGTTGTATTCCTCTAAGTGTCACTCGTCATCCTAGTTGTTAGGATTAACTCGTTCAGGTTTCCATCCGGTTTCACCTATGCTTTGCAACGATCGTCTGTTGAGTCCCATGGATCAAGCTCTGGTTGAAGGATCACTTCCAGTTCTTCAGCCAAAGCCAGTCAAAGCAATTGGTGTTTAGAAAATAATCAACCTTCTGGGAGTGGACATTCTGGATCTGGAGAGAGGCGAGTATGTAGTTCCCCGTCATCCAGAGGACATAGAGTACCCCTGAATAGAGGACGCCTTTCTAGGCGCCAACGTCGTCAACAGGAACACGAAGAGCAAGTAGATAATGCTCGACAAAGACAATCAGGAGATCTAGTACATTCATCAGGAGCACTTCGTGTTCCATTTACCCCCGTCCCTACCATCACTTCTGACTTAGCACAGTCACTACATGGCGGTGGAAGTGTCATCCAACATCAGGGTAATGAAACTGATAGCCCCCATCTGATTCCAACACCAGACCCCACTTCTCAATCTTAGAGAAGTGGAGATTTCCCCTTGACAGGTAATTCCCTTCAGGCTTTGCCTGGAGGAGACTCACCTGGATCATCTTGTGGTCCAGAGACAACCCATCAATGGCCTTTGGTATCTCAATGAAACCATTGGCCAATACCTCGAGAGAGCTGGATGGGCTTTTCCAGTTCACACTTATGACAAGATCCGCAACCTCTGAATCCATGATCAAAGGTTCGAGATCTTCCGTTGTGACCTATTTCCACCTTTCAACTATACCAACATCTTTCTCTTCAAAGCGATGACTTCTGTTTTTTGGGCTGAACAATCTGTTGACCTCTATGAAATCTTTGAGAGGTATTGAGCACTGCTTCTTCAATTGGAGCAGAAAATTTTTGGGATGAGTACACAGACCTGGAATCAACTTTACGATTTCCAGGCTAGGATTTCTTTCTATTCAGACGAATTGCAACGCCTTTACAAATGTGACAAAGTTCTTCTTGAAAAGGTCATCCCTATCCAAAGACTAATTCATTCTTTCAAAGATTTGCCAGAACAATTAAATGATGTCTACAATACCCTGGCAGGGACTAACCAAAGACAAAGAAGAAGAGCTGCTGAGGAGGGCAAGCAACAACGAAGAACTCACCGCCATGTGTAGAAGTGGATTTCATCTTTCTTCTTCTGTCCCTCTTACTTGGCCTTGTTGTCACACTTGTGATTATTCTTATATTTTCGAAATATCTGACCCTCACTTATCCTTTGCTGCCATGATGCTTGGAGTAATCCAGAGACTTTAGATGTACCATACCATTCATGCACACAAAGAGAAATTCTCATAGAAAAAGGACTTATGTTAGACAGGTACATGACAAATCCTCATTACTTCGATATGTTATTTCTAGAACGTTTTGAATCTTTCTCATGGTTACCTTTACCTACGCATTACGTAGAGAAACCTTATGAAGGTCCATGGACGAAAATAGAGTGAAAGCTTTATTGGGACCGAAAACTTCAGGAGTCCCTTGGACATAATAGAAAGCTTTGCCGCTTTTGTTCCTGGATTACCACACACCGGAGACCTGGACAATCTCAGAGGACACCACCAGGAACACAGGGACAAGGCACAGAAACAGGATTAGGACATGCAGGCAATGCACCATTCTCTTTTCTTCAATACTTATTTGACATTCTGATCACTGATGAAGGCTTCACAGACATTCTTCTTTTCTAAATGGCCACTCTTACTACCTCCATTGACTTCAAAGTCGACAACACCATTCTTAATCGCATCCCTGTACTCAAGGGATAGTCCAACTATCCTATCTGGTCCCAACGCCTTCAATCAGTTCTTCAATCCTTATCAGTTTGGGGATTTATCGATGGATCCATTGCTCATGACACCACTCTCGGAGCAGACCAACCCAAATGGATCACCATCGACAAATGGGTTTGCAGCATTCTTGCTAACACCCTTGAAGATCAATTTCTTCATCTGGTCTCTTACGAGTATCCCATCACTCCTGCTACACATCCCTCAGTTGCGAAAGCACTTTGGGACAAATTGTTTAGCCTTTTTGGCTCTGAAGGTCTGTCTGGTCAATTTTATCTGTTTCATCAGATCCTTAACTCCAGGGTCAACCCAAGAAATGCTCAAATGAGCATCAGCAAGGTTACATCCTTGTTTGATCAAATGAGCATCAGCAAGGTTACATCCTTGTTTGATCAATTGAGCTCGGCTGGTTTAAGGCTGCCAGACTCGTTTCAAGCAATGTTCATCCTTCTGGGTCTTCCAGACTCATTCTTTTCCTTTGCTTCCGTTGTCACACAAACCACTCCTGCCTCCGATTTTTCGGTGGACAACATTACTAAAAAGATTCTTTCCGAAGTTTCCCTTAGAGGAACTCAAGGTGGTTTAGCTTCTCGCATCAACTTTGAAGAGAATGACAATGTATGTACTTCTTCTGCCCATCGTACCACTGTGATTCATAAAGGCCCACCTAAATCTAATCAGTGGAAACGTCCTTAGGGATAATTTAACAATCATCAGAATCACACAGGTCCTTTGGGATCAGGTATATCTGGAGGAGTACGCCTTGGGATTGATAAGAAACCCTACCAAGGCAAGACTAACTTCCAAAAGAACCAAAACCGCAATGGTTTCAAGATGCATCAAAAGAAGAAGGACACAAAAGGAAAAGGAAAAGCCCCTCAGACCAACATGGTCCAGGGAGAAGGTTTTATTTACGAAGTTACTATGGATGAACTGGTGCTAAACAAATTACCAGAGGATCAGACCAACATCGTTGCAGATGATGACCACCTCTTCTCATGGGGTCAGATGGGATCTGAAAATCCCAAATGGGATCAACATGAAGAAGGCAACATGGATGTAGAGGAAACCATCCAAATCAAAGAAACCGATGATATGGGTATGGATCATGTGAATAGTTCCTTTCAGCGTCGCTCCTCTTTCTAAAGTCTCAGACTCAGGAGCTGAACCGTCTGAGAGATGAGAACTGTTGCTCTTACAATGAGACCCTTTACCACTTCAGAAGTGAGACACGAAAGGAAAGAAGAATAAGAAGAACAAAATTGTTCTATCTTTAGGAGGTTTAGTTTTGAGCAATGCTCATTTTAATATTTTGGATTCCACTCTTCCTTCACCACCTACTCCCTACTCGCAAACCAAAGAGTTTAACTCTTCTGCCCTCACGTTTCATAATTTACAATGAGAGAAGAATTAACATGGTAGAGATTACTTACCCAAAAGGAGAACACATGAAGGAAACATTCCTATACGTGATAGTGGTGGTACCTATAGAGTAACAGATCTGGACATGGACATGTTCTATGACAAGGAATCCAACCAATACCTTGGCTACTATATTGAAGCAAATACGCTTGAGAGTGATAAGAAGTCTGCCTTCAGCAGATCTCATTGGATGATTGACAGCAGATGTACAGACCATCTATCTCCATTTATTGAAGATTTCATACATCTAGGCACGGAAGTATGTCAAGCTTCTATAGCTAACAGATCCAAGATATCCATGCACGGACCTGGAACCATACTCATCCAACAGATCAACGGAGGATTTACTCCTCCAACAGTTCATCTTGAAGAAGTTTGGTACACACCTGACTCTGCTCACAGATTACTTTCAGTACCTTCTCTTACCAACCATGGTTATCGCTGTGAGATCAACAGTTCTGGATCATGTATCTGGGACAAGAGAGGATGCAAGGTGATACAGGCCACTACTTTATCCCCTGCTAACAATCTACACTGGTTTTAGTCTGAAGTGATTACTCCAGATCGTGGATATATAGCCTCTCTTGTGGATAACAAGTCTTATCTTATCTGGCATCAACGTTTCAGCCACACCTCTAAAAATACTTTGTGCCATGCACATACCTACTTATCCGGTGTTCCATCTCTCACACCTCCTTCCTCCAACTCCCCTTGTAAGGGCTATTCTCTAGGAAAGATGTCAAATTACTCGTTTACAGCTTCTGATAAGAGAACTACTTGTCCCCTTGCCCTGGTGCACACTGACCTTATGGGTCCTTTTCCAATTGAACCTTGCTCTCGTGCCAGGTTTGTTCTCACTTTTATTGACAATTATTCTGGGTACGCCTTCTTGTGGGCCAAGTCAGATTGTTTGTCTAATTTCTGTAACATGGTCTCTTGGGCTGAGACTTTCACCAGTCACACGCTCACCTCTGTACGTTCAGATCGTGGGGGGGAGTTCATGTCTCATGAGTTTCAGGTGTTCCTCACTTCCTGAGGCATCACTCACCAGACCTCCGTCCCTCACACACCTCAGCAGAATGGTAGAGCTGAGAGATTTAATAGAACTATTATGGAAAAGGCAGAAGCAATGCGTCAGCATGCTTGCCTTCCTAAAGCGTTCTGGCAAGACGCTGTAGAGACATCAGTACATTTGTACAATAGACAACCCATGCGTCATCATAATTGGAAAACTCCTATAGAAATATTCAATAGGAAGAAACTTGATGCATCTTACTTTAGAATGTTCAGATGCCGAGCATATGTTTTCATTCCTCTAGAACAACAGCAAGACAAACTGTCTCCCAAATCTAAAGAAATGACATTCATAGGGTATGAACCAAATACCAAAGGTTGGTGCTTTTGGTCAAAGCAAAAGCATAGAGTTGTTGTTGCTACTAATGCCACTTTTGATGATAATTGCTCACAATCAGCCAAGGTAGAAGATAAAACATTACATAGCATTAAATAGCTACCTTCAGTTGGAAATCGTCACAACTTTTGCCAAAGTTGTCATTTCTGCGGATTCTGCCACAGGAAGATCCACCATCTCCAGAAAGTTTGTCATGGGCAAATCATTTTTATTTTTAATGTATAGGTGGCGACATAATTGTCTGATTAAGTCTTTTTGTAACCTCACTCTCCATGCCCATCTTGTGTCACATTTATTGTCTTTTACCAGTTTCAGCTATGTTGCCTTTTAGGTAAATGCTTCCTTAAATTGAATAGGTTGTCCCTACCCTAGCATATCATTTAACTTTGTCTGATTCTTGGAGCATTTTTGTGAGTTGCGATTCACTTTGATTCTGTTAATTATTCCAGCTGGTCACCTTTGTTGCTGTGATGGCCAGAATGATACAAAGGTCTGATGTGTAGGGCTACATATAACATTATATACCATCTTTATAAATGGTGGCGACATTGGAGCATTTGCCAACTTCCATATTTTATCTACCAATGGCCAATGGCCCCATAAATGCCCCAATATCCCAGTTCCATGTGAATGAGTCACTTTTTAACATATCTCGTAATTACAAGCAACCAATTGAGTTGTTGCTCATCAATTGTCTATATACAACATTGGTACTATAGTAGCGATTCGGAAGCACAGACAAAAGACTACTTGTGGGAACATGCAACAGAGAGAGATTTGGGCTGGAGAGGATGATAGTCTGATACGTTTTGATGGGCAAATATATTTCTACAGTGCAAGGCCATGAGAGTCAGATGAATAAAATGTAAGACAAGTAGACCAGTGCTGACTGACCAGTTCCACCAGAGAAGGAGGGTCTTGATTTCTGCTGATTTATCTGCGGAGCTTGGTGCTTCCAAGTACTCAACAATGTTGTAGTAGAAGGTTTCATAGTTGAAATCTTTGTCTACCATAGCCCAAGAGGATGCACTTGATAGTGCAAAGCGAAGCTATCCAACTGTCTGTTAGCTGAATAATGTTTTTCAAATGAAAGCTCACACCTGAACTGCAATGTAAGCTATGGCTCATGGCTGTACACTTCTCATTTTGAGAAGTTCCGCCATGTTCATACACGTATGTGGCACATTGTGCCGGGGGTGATCATGACAGCTACCAGTGTCATGGTGACAAGCAGAATTTGGAGAAGTGAAAATACATTTGAATGCCTGGATGTCGTTTGAAAGTGAGAACTACTCCAAAAAAAACCCACAGACTGACCTTAATGAGGAGAACACTTTGGAATAACCCCTTAGAGGGTGAGTTTGGATTATATATGTAGTTTTTATATAAAAATAACGGTCAGCTGTGTGCTGTGACGCGGAATTCAGAATCAAATTCTTGGATACATGTGCACACACTATCCATTATGTTGTTAGTGCTTTATGAATCATTCACTAGATCAGACAGTCTTAGCAAACTGACCTAGCTTTCGCCCAGTCATAGTCAACTGGACAGAGGAGGTGTCCAGTTAACATATGATTCAGCCTGCGCCCTTCTTTATCATGAGCAGACAAGGGTGGCTCTGTACGTTCATTGGTTGTTGTAATCCATTCAATGACCTCGCCTTTCAAGGAACATGTGTCATCCCCCCGGGCACCATCAGCACCCACCTGTACCTGTGTCAGTGGTAACGTAGTCTGCAATGTGTCTGGAAGAATGGAGACTACAACTAACTCACCTCCTGGCAGGCATACAAGTCAAACAGCCCAATGTCCAACAATTTCACCACTGTTGGGCACCAAAAAATCAGTTTTTGAAAGTTGTTGAATGTACATTCCTAACTGTTTTTTAATGTTGTTAGTGTGATTCATTCGATGGAACAACACTTACTCTGGCATAGACTCAGCCTGGATTGTTGCCATAATGACTCCCTCTTCATGAAGGCGTAGCTGCCGACGATCATGTTTTGCAACCATGTCTGATATTGGTTCTGCAAGGGTAATGAGCCATCGCACAGCTCATTCCTCTTGCATCAAGGTTTGTATGCTTATGTAGTAGTAGTAAGTGTCGTACATGAGATTAAAGGACTTGACTTATGGTTTCCTGTTGATCTTGCTATGGAACAGTGCATTCTCTACTTTAAGAGCACAGAGGCATCTCTTGAGAACTTGGACTTCCTGTTCATTTGAGTGAGAACTGGCTGCTGACAAAGAAATGCTTTGTGACTGGGCAGACAACATGTTCGGGTCAAAACCTTGTGACAGCAAAGATACAGCCTGAGAGGTTAAGGTAGCACTGGCAGACAACAGGGACATTGGGCCAAACGAACCCTCCTTTGAGCCATTAATATGAGGTACTGACTGAGCCTGAATTTGAAATGCACCGAGATGTTATGCATCACAATTGCAGGAAGCTGGTCCAAGACCTCAAGACAATAGTAAGTGAAAACCCAAGATTGAAATAGCAAAGAAAAAAAAAAAAAAAACGGAAAAAACAAAGTTCCATGATGTAGCAATGAGGTGATCTCCATTCTTGTCAAGCGGTGAGGAAATGTCTCTGACTTCACCATCAGCCCTTAAATCAGATGACTCAGCTGACATAGAAACTTTGATATGATGAAGAGCTTGAGTGAGTGATGAAAATTTTTGTTTGGGAGTGGTGACACACCGGTAAGATGATCTCCATTCCTGCCGAACAGTGGGGCAATGCATCTTTATGTTATATTTGAGCAATTTTTGCTACCCCAGACTGAATGTGGTCATCGTCATGCGTCACCTATCATTAGATATGCTGTGGGCTCAAGGTTTTTGACCTCACCTTCAGCTCTTAGATCCAACAACTTGGATGACATAAGAACTTTGATAGCCTCTATGCTGAGTTTGAGTGAGATGAGAAAAAATTTGTCTGTGTAAGTGATGCACTGATGAGGTGATCTTCATTCCTGCTAAGTGGTGGAGCAATGCCGCATCAGGATTTTGGTTTTTTGTCTTTCTATGGGCCCTTAGATCCAACAACAGCTCCAATGGGGTTGGGTACTATAATGCTACAGCTAAACTTGGGCGGGCTGTTGCTGAGATAAATTGTAAGTTGGTGAGCATTTGGAGGAGGCTGCAAGAGAGATGGATTACTTTCCTTTCCACATCATCCATCAGATGACTTATTGCTACCAATACCACTGTATTCTGTATCCCTCCTTTGCCAAGCTGCTTGACAGACTTGATGAACTCCAGCCCAACTTCGGTTGGAAGAAGAAGTTCTCACAGCCACTTTTGTGGCTGTGTGGAAATGCCTGGCCCCTGGATTCCATCACGATAGACTGGCTTGAATATCTATTGCCAGAAACTCTCTCTACTGTCTTTAACCTTCCTCTAACCTGGGTATGGGCTTTCTGTGAAGAGGCTCTGTACGCTTTGGAACAGGCCAAGGCCAAAGTGGTGCAACTGTACCACTTGAATCAATCAAACTGTCCTGAATGTGACGGGTTGTTTAAGGTATATCACGGGCTGTCTTGATTTTTGTGAGCTTATCCTCATACAGAATGGTTGCTTTGAACCCAAGTTTTAGAGGAGCAAAACAATCAAATACAAATTGTAGTAATAATCTTAGGGTTAAAGAGAATGTAAAACCTTCTTCATTCAATCCCATTGGTTCCACCAGTCTCAATGATCAGATGGCATCAGTATTATATTGCCTGAGAATAGAGTCTAAACGTGACATGATTAGGTACATGGACAAAGTAGGAAGGTGTGATGGAAATGTACAATGTGCTTGATCTCATTCCCAAGCCCGCCATCTATCCTAACTTTCCAGAAGAATCATCCTTTGTTTGATTCGTATTGGGATTATAGCAGCCAAGAATAGAGTCTAAATTAGTTGCACATACAGGATAGAAAGGTGTACCAGTAGTGGAGATGTACCATGTGATTGCGAAGACAAATTGAAATCTGGCTTGATCTTACCTCAAAGCTCATGTCTACCCTGGACTTGCAAAAAGTGAAATAAGGTCAAATGACATTATATATGTACCATTGATATAGCATCATTGTCTCGATGCCAGAGTCTGACAAATGGAGAAACACGGTGAACAGAAAGATGCCAGTGCATTTGAGGTGTGCTAAGGAATTTAAAAAAAAAAGTAAGAAGGCAGACATGGGATGGTGCACCACAACACCCTCTCTATCACCATGCCTCCTTGTAGCCTCCCAAACAAGCTTGAATGTATGATTTTTCTACTTGTGCCCCACCGATCGGTGTATAGATGCATGACGGTGGTGAAACGAGTCAAAGTCTGGTGCGTCATCTTATAATGGTGTGAAAATGTACTTACTTATGCATTGAGTTCAATGCAGGCTAGAACCTAAGCTCTATCGCTCTGTCTGTCTAATGTCCAACAGAAAGGCAGTACATTTCCTGTGGTCAATTTATCCTTTCCCAGACTTTGCTTAGTCTGCAATCAAAGAACTGTGTCTCAATGTATCAGTTGCCCTGGACATTGCCAAGACCATCCTCACCGTGTGTTATGGCCTTAGGTCCTTGAACATGCGCTTTCCATGCCATCTTCTTGGCATAAACCCTATCTTACAGCCTCTGGAGGATCTCTCGCATCTCAAGATGCTCTGTCTTGACCTTTCATCAATTTTCAACACTTGGGTCATATTCTTACCAAATGTCCCAATTTTCCATCGTATTACCCATTTTCACCTGACAAATGCCTGGGTGATCTGGTATCCCATCAGGGATGCAATTGGCCTAGGTGATCTTAAGCAGATCACTCACCTCTCACTTTACCTTTCCACCGCTCACACTTTGCCAGCTCTACTGAAGAAAATTCTTGAACGCAAGAATCTCGCCATCCTCATACTGTTATAGTTCTGGACCTCATGCTATGTTTTTCACTTTTATTCATCTCATTGTAATTAGCAACTTTTCACTTTCGCAGTCACGTGACCCAGTCACATGACTTGACCCCTTTTAGGATCACGTGACTTTCTGCTCTTCTTCATCACGTGACCTCACACGTGACCGTGGGACAACACGTGACTCGAGTTCGGACCCAGTCCAGACCCTCGTCTATCTATGATGTCATGCCTCACGGTTACCTTGCTGTTTCCGCATATCTCCTTATCTTTGTCTTTCCCTCACCGGCCCTCAACTATTTAGAACTCAGACGACCTACCCTAAATCACCCTAGTATCATATATATACCATCCCCTCTCGTCGTCTTTTCCTTAGTCCTATTCACTTGTCTAACTCTCCCTTGGGGGCCTTGGACACTTTGACTACTACTCCTCTACCATTGCACTTAGCCGTTTCATCCTCATCATCGGATGCTCCATACTTTTTACGTCTCCCTTCCAATAAACAAATTTAC